>JAZHYW010036684.1:0-45000 GCA_037355805.1 Ixodes ricinus
AGGGAGACTCAAGCGGTTTTTGGGGAAGCTACTTTTTGGTGCGATGGCGTTAAGGAAGTGTCAGTGAATGAGTATCTTCAGTTTTAAAAGGCAGAACCGCCTATTAATCACGCAGGAATAAAATACGTGCGGACTCTTTCCTGTACTTGCGAGGACCAATGAAATTATCGTATGTTTGAAAATTTTGGCGGCCTTTGTAAAGTTTCGCTAAAGAAACAATTTTCAGTTTATTTAAATATGTTGTGCATGATAATTTCACAAGACGTAAAATAGTTCTAGTTTAGAATACGCGATACTGCAATTATCGTTTCACAAACAAGGGACTATGTTTTCTCCTTGCCGTCCTCCGCGGGGGTGAATTTCCCGTTCCCCCGGGATGCGCGGAAGCGCACGTATCTGCGCGCACATGGCGTCGGTGTTGATCATCGACGTGTTCGGCGTGGTGAAAGCTCATCGTTCCGCGTAAAAGCGCTATCCTTGACTGTGAATTTTCGTCGTGTGTCGTTATGATAACCCAGCACGTACTAGAAGGGAAGACCCACCTACTCGTGCGGCGATGCCGTGGCGGCACTCTCAAGACAGCAGAAACGCCCGTGCCGTCGTGTTTGTTTACTTCGACTACAGTGGTGCTTTCTAAGCATTTGTGTCCTCGAACATCGCCCGGATTTCTTATTTGGCGCATTTCATGCGTGTGCTCAAGTTCAAGGTATTACTGGCGCGTACCGTATAAAGGACGCGAAGTTTCACGCGTTTTCATCACCGGAGAAAAGTTATTAGTGTTAGCAATCCTGAAGCTCGCAACGTCTATCTGATCACGAAATCATATTTCTACGTTGCTATATCGCTGCTAAGATTACATTGTCTTTTATAATCGTAGAAAATGCGTGTGGCGATATTTGTACTATTGCAATGTCGTGTATAGAGTCGTGATCGTCCAAGACGGCGTACGGCATCTTTTTATTTTCTTTTTTTCATCCACTGTACCCTGCAAGCCTATCAAGAAAAATCAATAATAAAGCTTTAGGCTATAGAAAACTGTCTGTCTCTATTCTGTTACGGCATGGAGTAGCAGTGCGTCCCCTTTTAGAGGGGCCGCTGAAACAGCTGACGGCGACCCGCTGTGCTTGTAATAATTTCAGGTGTGTACGCGCGGCGCAGAGCTGTCGTTCCGGTCGCTCCGGTTGCAACGGACGCAGTCGTAGGTACGCGCTCGTTGCACATGTCTGAACCAGCCTTCCCCCGTCCTCCCGAGGCGAAAGTCAACGTGGCGACATCGTTTGACATCACGTAACAGAGGTAACGCTGCGATGTCAAACGTTGGTTTGGTTACGACTTGCCCCAACCGCAAATCGAAGAACGCCCGAAAAGGTCTGCGTTTCATCGTCCTCGGAACCCGAACAGGACTCCGAAGCGCTGCTATCGTCCACATCGCACGTCGGAGTGGCGTCATAGGAAATCATCCCCAGGTCGGCTGTCCGCCGAAGAATTTCAACCTCCAACGGCATCAGGTCCTCGAGCGTAGAGAACGCCGCCATGATCGAAGCTCGAATGACAAAGAGGTTCGGCCGATGCGGCTACCTCGGGATCACTGCGCGACGGAACGTCGTCCAACGCCATTGGCCCGAGATACTTTTGATAAGCGTGCGAGGACCAATGAGAGTGGTTTCGTTTTCGGATGGATCCGAGGTTTGGCGGCCTTCAATTACATTTTATTAAAGAAATAATCACCGTATGACTATACTATTTGGTTTTTAGGGATACTTGGGGCGTCTAAATTCAGCTGTCATCATCAAAACACGAACTCAAAAACCACTTGAGTGTCCCTTTAAGGGTTTATCTTACGCTGCTTCTAAAATAGATTCGAACGTATTTAAATTGAAATACTCGATAAACACATGCAAAGTGCATTTTTTATATTTAATAACAAATCGGTATTAACTAAAACCGTATTCAAAATAACTAATAGACAGCTCACTGAGAGAAGTGTTTGTACATACGGATATTCGCCTTCTCAGTATTTTTGCGCACCTTTCAGGGAGGCACCGGAACAAGGACGTAGTTTTAGCAAACGACTTTTATTGAATCAGTACTAGTGGGAGTACATCATTCTTCGGAGTCGCGCTCTCCAACCATGCCCTTGATTCCGCTGAACAAAACTTAATATATCTAAAATAAATAAAAGTGCAAACATTTCGTTTCCGTGCTCCTTAAAGCCTGGGTAACACTGGTTATACTCCATACAAAAGACGGTCTGCAACATACAGATTCGATCGGGAGTCACCGCGAAGTCCGTGCTTTGAATGCCGCATGGAACTGAGTTCAAGAAGAAATTTGGCACGCGATTTTCAAACCCCGGGTATTGCAGTGACTCGTGTTTGCAGACTGTCTTTTGTATGATGTAACAGCAGTGTGAACCCGGCTTCAGAGACGACGCTATCTCCATTATCCCCAATGTGTTCAAACCTCCTGGCGTATATAGTACGTACTTCCCTGGAAGATGCGGACGCAATGGGAAAGTCGTTTCGTGCGCTGAACATTGCCCATACCCGCTCTCCTGCAGTGCGGGCTTAAAGTGGCTAATCTTCTTCGTCGCTCTCGCGCCCAATCAGTGTTAATGCTCAACGATTTGCGTAATTCGCTCCCCGGAATACGCTTTATGTCAATATTCTCGAGAAATTAAAAATCTGACATAATCGTGCGCCCGTTTTAATTTCTAACTCTTACTAGAATGACCTCTGTTAGAAGAGTGCCTCGATAGTGGCTGTGCAGTCAGCAACACTTAGGCACTCTAACTAGTGTTGAATACGTCTGCGTTCTAATGGTACATAATGACCGAACGCTCCGAGAATTCTCAACATAACCTTTTTTTTTGTTAATTTCATTTATTCCACTCTTTGGGATACAGTGTAGTACACGCATCCTTGCCCTGTAAATAATACGGTTTTGTGCATTCTTTGAGTAACAGTTAAGGAACCCTTGCATCCCCTGGAGTTTTGTGTACTTAGCTGAACTTTACGAGCTAGCTAACCGAGTTACGTTGCGTTTACGTCGGAGCTAGACAACGCCCTTCATTCGACTTCTAGCCCACGCTCTAGATGCGGCGCGAAGCAGGCCGCAAATTATTCTCGCTGATATGAAAACTACGCAAAAAGCGAGGAAACATATCTCTCCAGCGAATGCATCGGACATATTCGCGCGGCTTCGTGCCCGTTCTTCTGTGCGAGGTAGCGGAGCGGCGCCGTCAGTCATTTCATTTGGCTGCTCCCGTGAGTAATGCATCCCTCATTTTTTTGTTTTTCTGGTTCGTGTAGCTGATTCAGGAATGGATACCGTACCATATCGTCGAAGCTAATTAGGTGCTCGTTACGGCATAAAAAAACCGAAAACGTGGACGCTCGCGAAAATTAGATATTTTTCCTGCTTGTATTTGGCGCCGTTCACGATATAAGAGGGAATCATGCTGCAGAAAAAAACGTAATAGAAAAAAGACGTCGAGTCACGTCCAACGCGATTAGCGCGGGGTAAACGTATTACTGGAGCATTTAATTATTTACGCATTCATCTTGTTGAGCTAATTTGGTTTAGGCCATCTGACCCATCACAAGTCATTAGAGCCCATTTTTCTGTTCATACATCTATTTTAATATTGTTTTTATGTAAAGCAAAAGTGAAGGAAGAAGTTAGCTTGATACGCACACCCCCCCCCTACACACACACACATACACTAAAAAAGATAAGATAAAAAATTGTGGTAGTGGTGGTATTCAAACCGATTTTGAAAATTTCAGCGCCTCGTATTTGGATCTTTGTTCGAATATTTGTACTTCCGATTTCACCAACGGCCAGAAACCAATTGAAATAGGCTTGTAGTGCCTTCATCTCAAATCGTGCAAGTAAAACTAATGTGTCTTCAAGAAATTCCGAAAAAAATATATATATGTTGCTAGAAATTGTGTGACGACAACAAAACAGCGAATTAAAACTGCGGAAAAGTTCCTGTTCTTTAGTTTTGGGCTTCGAAAAGGCGGAAGGTTTTAGGGTGCTTGTGATTGTTTTGGAGTCTCGCAACATTTAGATTTTTTTCACAACACTGATAACTTTGAACTGCTTTGAAATATCGTATAGAAGAAATATCTTTCTATGAACATTTGCTTTTCTATTTTATTCTATGAAATAAAAATTATTCTATCTTGCACCTTTGACAATAATGGGCCAAGTTTGATGTCGAGCTAGCTTTCGATGCACAATTATTGAATGCATGAAAAACACATCCTATCAAAGCTTGTATCTAAACTTGTATAAAAATTATAATTTTGTTAATTAGAATAGTTTATATACAATAATAAACACTGTAAACATGAGAAGAAAAGTTAAAAGTACAAAATTCAGCGTCATTAAAAAAACATACTTTTTCCTATTTTGTTTAGTTTTTTTCAATATGACTAAGCGTTCTGTGTGCTCTAAAAATGCATTTAAATATCTTTGACATATGTGGTTTCGTCATATTAGGCAATGGGCGTTTGAAAAGAAGACATATTTGTCCCACCATTCTACGATGGGAAGATACGGGCTGTTGCCACGTCTTTTTACGTAATTAGTATATAAATGTATATAACTTTGAACGTGGCCAACGTGACCATATAGTATTTATGATATTTGAGCTCATGTATTATTTAGCCAAAATTACGCGTGACTGGTATGTTACGATAATTCAAACCTTGTTTAATTTATTTTTATTTGACGCAATAACTTATAATAAAGATAAACAGGAAATGCATAACATTACATAGTATATCTAGTATATATAAGCTCACAGTAACGCTTATGGTAATAAAAAAAAAGTCATTTTACGTGAGGTTAACATTACTCTTGAGGATTTGCAATCTTTTTCTCACAGGCCTAGAAAGACCCGTTTCTATTCTGAGCCCTTCATCCACAAGTCGCAGGATTGAATGTTTTTCGCAGCACTCGCGCAATTTAATTACGTTTTCTCTGTCTCACGGTATCAACCTCAGAAATTTGTGTCATCGTATGCTTGCGCCATCTCTCAGCGGGTTGTAGCAGCGCTCGCATAAAAGCCCATCTATTTAATATACAAATATGACCATTAACGACCGAAACGCTACGCTTTAAACAATTTCCCAGGCGGCTACTCCATTCCATCATATACCGCTATTATTGTGCCAAAAGTTCAAGATGATGACGTGTAAACAACAGGCTCCTCGGTCAAATAACCTTTTTTAGTGCACTGCCACTACGGATAGAATCCAAGTAATCGAAGTGTTGAGTTTATTCTTAGGTATAAAAAAGCTCGTTATAATTTTATAAAGTAATTAGAATCCCTCCCCAATATTATGGCAAATTCTTTAGTGTGTAAAATGCGTATTACATCTGTGGACAAATACGTTTCGGAGGCAACTTACGCAATTTTTTGAGAAACAGGGAAGTTCAACGAGCACAATTTAAAATACAGCAAAGTACAAGATTCGCCCTACATTGCAGTCAACTAGAAGAATCGATAATGTGCTGGATATATTTTGTTTTATCTATAAATTATTTTCTTGGGTGCCTAAGACCAATTTGCCAAGTAAGGTGGATTCGTTCTCGTTTAGACGTTTACGATCATTTCCAGTATTCTGCTACTGACATCAATAAACTAGCAAACAAAAACAACTGCTTGTATTACGACAATATAAAATTATTTAAAAAAGTTTTCAAAATTTGCTAGCTAATAATAATGTTATTTGTTTATAACAAAGTGACTTTTTTGGTAAGGAGTGAGAGCGCTGCGGTGAGTACCGAATTTTCGAGAGGATGATTGCTCTTGTAAACTTAACATTCACATATAAAAAGTAATAATTGATCATGTACTAAACGCTTAAATTAAAGTAATCGTCCCAAGATTAGGCGCATTATCTCAATGCGCCTAAAAAGCGCATTCAGATGCGCCTTTTTTACGCTTATAGAAAGCCGCTGAACTTGTCAAATGAGTGAATGGTGGATGTTCTTTGTTACGCACTTTCTGAGCTCATCGCAAAATACGTTTCTTCCCATTTGTTTCTTTATCAGTTAGTTAGATTTCTACAAAGCTACTTCGATTTCTTCGTCTTCCTTGATTGGCAAGGATGCCAGGGTTAAAGCATATCCTTTTGGGCACAGCTTGTATGTCAGTAAAACGCACTGCTTAGCTGGGTTAGCACATAGGCAAACTCTCTTGATGTCTTCGATACTGAATCATTGACTGCCCACGTTTGATATTGCTGCCAGGCAAAGAGCGAAGTTTGCGCAGTAAATGCAGACAAACTCCTCGTCCACTGGGCGTTTCATTACCCATTTGGTTTGGAGTGAGTAGAACTTTGTTAGCCCAATCTTGATGTGTGTATGAGCCGCCTTCATTCTCTTGGACATCTCGCGTAAAGAAGTTGTTAAGAAGCGTTTTGCGCTGAGTGTTTTCTTTCCGTCGGAATGGACCCGTAGCACCTCTTTTCTTTTGGAGCTTTCTCTACAGCAATCCTTACCGTTCGACGTGTAGTATTTCATGGCAAACCCAAGATCCTTGCTGTCTAGGGGATGACTTTGGTAAGGGTCAACGACTGCCCATACGCTTTTTTCCCCTCAAGTTTCTTGATTTGTCTTGAAGGTGCATTGTTACTTCAAAAATAAGCGCTAATAAATTTTTTTTTGTTAATCCGGAAGGCAACTGGGTCAAACTTCGACACATTTCCTGGATGGACGAGCTGCTCGAGTAAGCTCTTCTCAAGTTAGCAGCATAGCGAACGCAGGTTGAACACGAATCCGGCAATCCGGCTGTTCACCAGTGGAAGTTGTCTTGTAAAAGTCACTAAGCTCCCGGCCAACCTTCTTTGAAAAAGAGTTCGTTGCGTGTGCTTGTTTTCGTCTGAAATATTGGTCGCGAAGATCCTTTTTCAACTTGAATGGAAGTTTAAAGCACTCACGTTCGCTGCGCTGATCGCGTCTTTCACGTCTTGGGCAATTACTTCCTCGTGTAAAACTTGGACTTCGTTTGGTGAACGTCTGACGTCGTCTTGCTCTTTGACGAGATCACGGCTGAACAGTGCGAAGCAGTTCACACAAACACTGTTGTGCTCGTTGACGGATGCAGCTTATTCGGAAGGCAGTAGTTGCTCCTGTAGTCCGATGCCTATAGATTGGAAATTTTGCAAAATCATCGGTCGTATTCTATTTTTTTTATTCCTCTTGGTCTGATCAGGGCATAAGTGTTTCCTCTTGCTGAAGATGTCCGCCATCACATCCACTCCGAAGCCGAAAATGAACAGCCCAATAGCCACACATTGCTTGAGGACAACTTTATGTGGCAACCCGAAGAGAAGAGGAAAGCGCCGTCAAAGCAGAAGGCGCACCCTCTTCCCTAGCATTGGCTGCATTGCCACAGAAAGTTGTCCGCGAGTTGGTTTCTCCTCTCTTGCTTGTAGTAAACAGTGTCTAACAAGCTAAGCTGAGATACCAGATATGTGGTCAGTATAAAACCTGCCAGAGAAGCAAAACAAGAGGAAAAACCTTGTTTGCATTGCATAAACAATCAGGACAGCCATCTAAAAAGTGGATGCGACACTCCTAGAGTTAAAAAGGGTAGCGGTATGTCTATGTTCCACTCGGCTCGTGGATTGCCCTTTCGTTCCCAGTTTCCGTCCAAACAAAAGAGCCAATGCAGCTAATGAGATCCTTGTAGGTACTTGTATGTCAACAGGAAAATGTAAATAAAAAAGGGGAAATCAGGAAAGACGCGCACATTGCAGACGAGTGAAAGCAAGCGCCGAAACGGCGCGCTATCAGAACTGATAGTTTCACCCCATATAATTCTGCGAGGTTTGTAAAGTACGTTTTGTTTTGTTTGTCAAACATAGAAGTGCCAATAGTAAAACGGAATTTGGGAGGTTTCAACGAAATTAGCTTAGCTATCGTCTAAAGGAAGTTGGTTGAAGAAACAAAAATGTTACGTACCAAGCTTATCCTGTAGATTGACGTGCTCGGCGGGCCGTCGCTTTGAAATGTTTTCCCCCGCAAATGCTCAATTATTTGACGGAAAACTTTTCAAACATCCTAAAATTTGTTTGTTAGTCTGATATGACAACGCTTAAACATTATTCAAGACAGTTTGGATTTCTGCAGTTTACAAAGTAAGCAAACTGAACGTGTGCGAGAGTCCCTTACCATATTATACTAGAAATATTATAGAAGAAAAGTTTTACCGAACTGCGTGTGGATTCAAAATGAATAAAAACAATGATCATGTTAAAACAATAACCAATCTTTAAGCAAAAAACAAACGGAAATGACAGAGTTACGCGTTGTAAAATGGAGGTAGATATGTCTTATTTTCAAACGCACTGCTTTATGACGAAACCATATATGTCAAGGAAATGTAATTGCATATTTCAGAGGAGACAGAAAGCTTTTCATATAATTAACACTGAATGTTGTACTTCTAACTTTTCTTCTCAAGTTTACAGTGTTGTTTCTTCTATATAAACTATATCTACATTACAATATTACAAATTTTAAATAGGCTTACATACAAGCTCTCATTTGATATCTTTATTGTGCCTTTTGTACATCGAAAGCTAGCTCGATTCAAACTTGGCCCATTCTTGCCAAAGGTGTAAGATTTCAAAATCTTTAGCTGATAAAAAAAAAATCTTTTAGAGAACATTTATTTTTCTATACAAAAATTTAATGAAGTAAAAAATAGTTACCATTCCTGTGAAAAAACAGAATCTAAGCGTTCAGGCTCTAAAATGTGTCACTCGTGAAAGCTGCCGAAATCGCAAGACTACCATCCGCCGCTTTGAAGCCAAAAAAAAAAAAAACTAAATAACAAAACATTTTACATAGTTCTGATTTGCAGTTTTGTGCTATACTTCGTCTCACCCTACGGTGGACTAAAGGCACAAGCTACAACCGGCCAGATCCAATCACGAGCCACTTAGACATTGCGTGGTATTTCGCTTCGATGCACGTATTGGTGCCCGCCTCTCGCATCACTGATGGGAATGGGCGGACAGTGGTTCGGATCGAGCAATGAGTGACTCAACAATTTTACATTCCAAAGAAAGCCACGACATACTGGCGCTTTGCAGTGTCGAAGCTATAAAAATGACGCAGCGTTTTTTGGATTCGGAGCATTAGTATTCGTCCAAACCTAATCAATGCTAAGCGTGTCATAGTTCAGCGTGAAAAGTGATTGGACCTGGCGGCCCGTGGCTTTGGCCTTTAGTCCATCGTAGGATGAGACGAAGTATAGTCGCACATTTAAGACGCATCTATTTTTTTTTCTGAATTTTTTTAGGGTTCATTTTTTTATTTTAGATGAAATCACCCGTACAATATTTAGAATTCCTCGCGTGAGGAGAAATTATCGAAGAGTTGATATATACGAATACACACGGAAATCGGCAATGTATATAGGGGAATTCGAAAAAAAAAATTCACAAAGACGTGTGTTTTTTTTTATTTTTACATACTTACATTTGGTTATTGTAAAACTTCACACCAAGCACCGGCTCCCCGATTTGTTTCATCCGGTGATGCGTTACTTCAGTTGTTTGCCACGAATATCGTCGGAACTCCGATGCTCTTCTGCGAACAATTTATTTTCCATCTTCAGTATAGAATTTTATACGAAAAATATAAACACCGGAAGTGAAAAAGGGGTTTCAAAATTGAAAACCATAAACTAGGTTACATAAACTTCGAGGTATCAGCACGCGATTGACGCCATTGTTATTATCTTTTCGTACAAACGTTCTCGATAACAGTCTGACAATAACAAAGCGGGTGTGGGAAGAGAGGGGGGGGGCACGAACAGGAGCGCGAGCCCATGTCGAATCGAAAACACACAACGAACAAACAAACAAACACAAAGGGCGACGCTCAAAAACGAGTATAAAAGTAAATAGATATATTTCTCAAGTTACGAGCGCAGGGCGCCTCTCTGTCCCAGGGAGACAGGCAAGAACCAATAAAAAAAGTTCGGGATCCAATTTGGGGCGACGTATTTCTTGTCGGCCTTCTTCTAAAGTGGCGTCGACGGCGTGCGGGCGACGGAGGCTCGGCGACTTGCTCGCCTCGTGTCGCGAAACTAATTTGCAAACGCCTCGTTATCCTGGAAACAAGCTCGCGTGTCGCACTCGTGGACACTTTCTCCATTCTGCCTTTCTACGCCGGTCACATTCTTTTTTTTTTTTAACGCGCACACTCACATACATAATGGCACCGGCTTTCATTCCAGCGACGGCCGTCAGTATTTTGACGCTCATTTTGTTTTTCTTTGGACGCCTTTTTGCGTTTCATTCCTTCTCGAGATGGGCGTTAGAAGTTTGAGGGCACGGAAGAAAAATTGGCGCGTAAATCTACCCGACAGTTTTCCTAAGGGCCATCGTGGGGATATGGGCACGAAGAGAAACGGCATGAGGTGGGGGTGGCCGGGAGCGACACGTGTGGTCCGGCATTAGGGGTACTGCCGCTCCGGGGCCATCGGGACTCGCGCGCCTAATGTCGGGGGACGACGACGGGCCACCGAACGCGTTATAAAAGACGAGCGTCCGAGTCATCCGCGATGGGTCGCGTGCACTTGGAATTCCATCGTCCCCTTCTCGAAATGAATGTCTTTTCTCCTTTCGACGCAAACGCAAATCTCCAAACTCCGCCTCTCCCCCCCCTCTCCCCTTACACGCATTTTTTTCCGGGGTTAAAACAGTTTATTCCTTTATTTCCGAGCGCGTTTCGGCGTAATCTATCACAGGTTTAATGAAAAGCACGCCAAGATGATTAACCTTGGTGACGAGTATTTAAGTGTAAAGTTGTTTACCACCGAAGTCAGCACACACACACAATACACACAGGCTTCGACACTGATGTTGACATTATGTCAGTAAATTTCATCGCTGGTAGGGGGATCGGTAGCCGGGTGGGCTAGCGCAAACTACAAGGTGAAACAAGGAGACGGCAGGCTCTTTAAATCGACCGGAAAATTCGGTTTCTTAACCTATCGCGCTACGACTTTGTGCAGCGTTGCCCACAGATGGTGCATTTTTTTGTGTAAAATTTGCAAAGAGCGAACTTACTTGAGGAGAAAGTAAAGAAAGAAAAAGGCTTAGCTCCTATGGAAAGGCAGCGACGCCACCGGTCTGCAAACAACACGGCGCCGTTTCGCACGGGAGACAAGAGATGGCGCAACGAACGCCGCCAACGAACGAGCATACGGCGCCGAGAGCCGGCACTTTAGCAGACGATCCTTTCGACTCAAAAGCGGCTCGCGTTCCGCAGGCGGCGACAGTCGCAGAAACAAAAACAGGCGCGGTAACAACAAGGAACTGCAGTTGCTTGTCTGCTAAACACGCCGGCTCTCGGCGTCGTCTGCTCGTTCGTTTGCGGCAGTTGGCGTCGCGACCGCTTGCGCCATCTCTTATCTCCCGTGCGAAACGGCGCCGTGTTGTTTGCAGACCGGTGGCGTCGCTGCGTTTCCATAGAAGCTAAGCCTTTTTCTTTCTTTACTTTTTCCTCGGGTAAGTTCGCTCTTTGCAAATTTTACAAAAAAAAATGCACCATCTGTGGGCAACGCTGCACAAAGTCGTAGCGCGATAGGTTAAGAAACCGAATTTTCCGGTCGATTTAAAGAGCCTGCCATCTCCTTGTTTCACCCGGTATATTGCGTTAACCCTTAAGCTGAGACTAGAAGCTCCGCCTTCAGCGCGAGCTCACTGGCTTTCGCACTGCTTTGGTTGAGTGTGAGGGGGATCGGTGGCCGAATGGGCTAGCGCACACCGGCTCGGAGCACGTGGAGCGAAAGCTCGCGCTGCAGAACCCAGGGTTCCTGGGTTAAATCCCCACCCTCGCCCGTTTCGATCTGGATGAGCATCGTACAGGCGTGCGGTCATGTATCACCACTGCATGGCGCACGTTGAAGATCCCAGACTAGCGGTTGTACTGCACTGGCTAAATTGCTCATCTACAGCTGAGATACTAGACGTCCATAGGGACTGACCAACTTCCGGCTGTATCAACATACACACAACATTATTACAATTCATGGCTGGCATGGAGAGCGCCAAGGCAATTAAAGCGTTTTTTCGACTTCAAATCTTATTTCTTGGTTAATAAATTTCTTCGTAGTTTACATCTAAATGAGCCCCGAAATAATACACCTCGGCGCAAATACCACCCTTGGGTGCCATAAATCATCTCGTTGCCACAACGGATTTCCGCACGTATACTGCAAGAGGCGGCCGTCACCCAGAGCGCACTGGATCTTAATTAGTTTCTCGAAGCAAAGCGGAAGAGTAAGTGTCGACACCGAGTTAAGCGGTTCTTGAAAATCCTACGATGACAACCAGTAATTGCGTTGCTCGCAGCCGTCTAAACAACTGTGTGGGCGAGCCTTTGGCTGCGGGAGGATAAGAAGCAGCTGGGGGCTTTTCCACTTCTTGCGTTTCCTAAGCAGTGACTAGAGTCAGCGAACAAATCGTGCGTCATTACAGATGAACGCGTTCAAAGCCTGAGAAATGGATGCTCGTCTAGACTTTGAGCAGGTCATTTTCTAAGCAATCCCAGAAAATGACGAGATTTAAAAAAAGAATGGTTTCTGCGCAGTTACGATGAGTGTGACGATTCGCTTGCTCATTGGCCCGATGAAGATTGCCTTTGTAGCCAAGTCGTCTTTTGAAGGTCACCATTCGCTGGATGCGATCCATATATCGAACTGATTGGCCTGATATGTGCTCTACGGGAAAGTGGACGCGCACGTATTCTTAAGAATATAAGACGCGGCGGTTGAAACCCTCCAATTTCGGGCACAGTTCCCAAAGAGCGTTTTAATTCGAAGTCTTTACTGCCAACCGAGCATTCTTGCTCGTGTTATTGTAACATCCGCCTCCAACTATTGTTCGTTTGCATATTACCTTATCGGTACAATGTGACGAAAACTGCTGTCTTTTACAGTGAGATCGTAATGCACAAAAAATATGAACTGACATTGATAGCTTGTGCACACGTTGCAGTTGGCTTTATTTATTTATTTATTCATTTATTTTTGAAAAAAAAAAGGGTGTGAATAATGTGTTCGCGATTTGCGAGGAGGAAAGCTAGAAAGGTTTGTTTGTTTTTCATTCCCAAATAGACCGAATTTCCAGGCGCATTTTGCGCACACGATCGTAATTTCACTCGTCCCAACGCGCTCTTCTCTCCCCCCCCCCCCCCTTTGTTTTTGTTGTCTTTAAAAAAAGGTAGAACAAAGAGCAGGATGAGAGCCGTTCCAAGAAGATACAATCTAAGCTCTAGAGAGAGAATTTCCATCACCCGAAATTCTCGGTCATCCTGTCTCTTGTTTGTCCGCTTCTTGGCGTTGCCTGGGCCGGCGAGAACGCAATCATGTTTTTCCTCCAACCGTTTAGCGCGGACGCGGAGTAAGAGAAAAAGACAAATAAAAACACATCAGAAAGACAACCAATGATGGAATTCCCAGCCTTTTATATTATGCAACGCCAGACGAAAAGTAAAAAAAAAAACAAAAAAAAACGCAACGCTCTGTAACCCGCAGCATTTCCTTCCACGCGCAAACCCCGGAAACCGACCACGCAAAGCGCGGGACCGAGTACGTACTCGAGATTCTAAGCTTGCAGAAAAATCGCGGATAAACAGGAAAACAAAACAAAACAAAAAACACGTGATTACGAACAAGTCGAGTCGTAAAGTAAAAGTAAGGCGCGCGCACACATCGTTGTTCTCGTCGGCGCAGCGCGTCGCTGGCTCGCGCGTGGCGAATACCAGCGATACGGCTTCCGAGCAATACGGTTCCCATTTAGGAGGCGAACAAACAGTATCAGTCGAGAAGCAAAACGGGACAAATAATAAGAAGACCAAAGTCGGGGAGGGAAAAAGGGATCGGAATTTGCATACGTGTTCCTCATTCGCGTCGGCAAAGAATTTCCCCGTCTCGCGCGCTTTTGCTTTGCCGCGTCGAAACGCGCCCGCCCGCGCGCCCGCTCTCTCGGCGCACGAGGATTCGCTGGCTGGACGCCGCCTTCCGAAAGTAATGAGTTCGCGCTCGTGACTTTCACTCTTTGTTCTCGTCAATGGGAGCCGCTGGAGCTCGAGGCAAAAGATGTAGTAACAAGAAACTTACTTTTGTTTCATTGTTTTTTTGTGTATTTCATTTTTTGGGGGGTTTCACGGCGACGCTTGCGACCGCCGCTCGAGCGTCGTTTTGAATTTAATAGAATATATCTAACTCTTTATTCCAGCGTATGCGAAACCTTGTTTTATTTAAAGGTGACAACGTTAGCCTCCACTGATATGAGGGTAGTTTGCTTCCTCTAGTGTGAGTTTAAACTCGGTGGAGCTTGAGTGAAGGAAGTGAAAGAGAGAAAAATAATATGATGGTTGTGGAAAGATGCTTGCGTGGAAATATCGCCCAAAACACTTTCCGTCCTGTGCTACACGATAGGGTTTGCAACGTCTCCCAAAGTGTATACGCGCACTTTTTTTTTTCTTATGATTGCTTTTAACATTGTCCAAATAACGTCGTGCCCATGGACGAGGAAAAATGTGTTACACAATTTAATAATAGTTCGGTTCAGGCGTCTGCTATGGATATTCAATATGAGGCGCTAGTGAGTTTGTTCTCAAGCAAAACATGACAAATAGTTGCTCCGTGCCCTGCTCTAAACTGCTTCATATACTCCGTTCACCCTTATGCGGAGAGTGCAGCTCAAGGTACAAGCGCGAACTAATGCGTGCTCCTAGATTTGAAACGTGCATTCCTAGCGCGAAAGCTCGCTTTGTGGAAGAACTTTTTTTTTCTTCTAAATTTGCGATTTCGTGCTTTCTGTGCTTGTGGCATTGGCCGCAATCTCAGCTTAAAGGAACACTGAGAGGGTATTTCTGCTCGCCAAGATTTTTATTTGTACATGACATATGAGAGTCAACTACCCAGAACACAATTTGCGGCTCGAAATTCGTTTTCTTTCCGCCCGAAAACCACCGATCAAGAACTGGCCGGTTTGAGTCGCGCTCACTCTCTTCTCCGTGGTCACGTGCAGTTCTCTCTGGTTTAGACACACACACCAAATATAATCAAAGTCGTGGGTCATCAAAGGCACACACTCAAAATTAAAAATAGAAAAAAAATATGATACTCAGTTTTTGTGGATACTAAAAAGCTGCAAATACGTTGTCTGAAAAAAAAAAAGTGCAACTGGAAGCACTCTGTGGATTGCATTCTCTGCGTAATTCTCAACATGGCGTCGTATCGCGGGAGTCACGGACCGGAGGCTGAACGAAGCGGACTAAGCGATGGCGGCGGACGACGGGCGTGGGACCTCCACTTCAGAACTGTTGTTCGCAGTGCCGGCGAATCTGTCTATAGCTTCGAAAGAGAAACCGTGTACCAATCAAAACCATTAAGATTCATTCCATACGACACGCCCGACCACCAAGCTGATTCGCACTAAGACGTCGTCGAGTCGTCGTCCCTTCTCCTGGCTGAACACATCGCTCGTCTTACGAACACGAATTGGTAAGAGCTTGAAAAACGCGCAAACGTCCAGCACGAAGTGCTTGGCTTTTGCATTTCTCGTGCAATGTTCGACGTGAGAATTTTTCATCTGCCTCGCACGGCCGGAAAAACGAAGGAAGAAAAAGGGCGGAATTTTTGTAGAAACCACAGGGGTGATTATCAATGAATGCGATAGCATTTATTGTTGCACACAGGGGCAGGTTCCCCGCTCAACTTAGCGGGGAACCTGAATTTTTCTGTAGGTTCCGTGACTTCAGGTCACGTGACATCAATTTTTCCGACAATATGTGGTCGGGAACCTGAATTGGTGCATATATCACGTGACGCCGATTTTCCCGCCAAATTTAATGGGGAACCTGATTTGGTGCATGGGTCACGAGACGTAAATTTTTCGCTAAATTTAGCGGGGAAACTGAATTGGTGCATATGTCACTTAACATAAATTTTCCGCTAAATTTGGCGGGGAAAAGTATTTGAGGCCAGAATATACATAGATGATAATCTTGAGTAGTAGCTTAATATTGCTATCGTATTAAAAAAAAAAAAACACGCGGTTGGGTATAGCCACGTGGCTTCCGGTGACTCTCCTCTATATTTCTCCAACCTCCGTGTGCAGGTTTCGGTTTCGGTTTCAAGCAGTTGCGTTTTTTGGCTTTATGAAAAATATACGTGACTCTGCAGCAAAATATTAATTGGGTAGTAATCCGACGCCATCTATAAATCACCTTCCAAAAATTAAAAACATTTTTTTTTTGGAGGGGTGGGAGCGGTCAGTGTTTTTCAGCTTGCCTTGATCCTTTTCACAAACCTAGGGAACACAGAATGTGTTGTGCGTTTATTAGACGTGTGTTATAATTTGCTATGCTTGGTTGCGGGGAGCTTTTGGTGGATTCAGATGCGCTGCACACACGCCACGCTCTTGTGCTGGAGCGTTGTGATGTTATGTATATGGTGTTGCTATGCTAGAAATTGACCTCGAAAAGGCTTTCGACCAGATACCGAATGACATTATTTTATCTGTTTTAGACCATGTAAATGTCGCTTAAATTATACACGAAGGTGTGCGGATGGCGTACAGTGGTTGTACGACCAGTCTTATAGTAAAACAAAGTCGGTTAGATAGAGCATCAAAGTGCAGCGTTCCATAGACCAAGGATTGCCACGTTTATCCCTTCTTCCTTGCATTTATATAGAATCGTTTTGTCTGAGCATCATTAGAAACAATAGTATCAGCGAGTTTAATCTTTCTGCATCGGAAGTTCGTATTTTAGCTTACGCTGCTGATATCGCTGCGTTTTGCCCAAATCAAGAAAGCATAGTTGAAGTTAGTTGAAGTCTGTTAGTGGAAGCGCTGTAAATTGGGATAAATGTTTGGGTTTTCGGCATGGCCACTGGTGTTCCACTCCCAGTGTGTTTCAAAATATAAGGTGGTTAACCACTCCTGCAAAATATTTGGGCGTACCTCTCGAGAACTACCGTGACACTGAGGCCTACTGGCGCAGGCATGCACTAGAGCTCCGAAACAAAGCGGAAAACTAGAGAGGTTGGCAAATGTGTATGTTCGTCCGTGCCACAGTTCGTAATTTGTTTTTTGTTCGCAAACTGCGGTACGTGCTACAAGTGTCGCATTGCTCGTGAGTTCATGTTCGAAAATTGAACCGTGTTTTTGCTGTGTTAATTTGGGGTTCGTCATGGGAACGGACGAGTCGTATGAACCTTTTCCGGCGCGTCCGGGATGGCAGACTAGGATTGTCACATTTATTTTTGCGCCAAGTTGTGAATCGTTTTATTTACCTTCGCGATATCAGTGACCCGTTTCTGCGAATCGTCTGGCAGGTGAGACTGTGTAGCCCTTTGCCCGAGTTTGTTGTTTCTTCGGCATGTGTGCCAGGCAGCATCCACGGATATCTCACGGAAGTTGTCGAGTCATGTAAAGTTTTGGCAGTCAGGGTTTCTTTTGAATATTTGAGCGAAGTGTCCAGCAAAACGTTGTATAGGTATCTCGGCGAGGTTTTTTTTTTCTGTACCTTTGTATAGAACCTTGTATTGCGCAGGCCGAGGACAATATATATTAAAGCGTGTAAAGAGAATGCTCGTTCCGCCTGGTGTTAGCTCGTTTTTTTTTCTTTTTCAAAATACACACCGGCACTTTAATTGTAAAGACATGGATGAGGGAAAAGGGACTCGTCATCCCGTGGGCCGACCACTATTTTTAGTCTCAAAAGCCCGAGACAACTGCGCATGCATTCCTGGAGTGCTGAGATGGCGTCTTTTCTGGGACGTTCTCCAACGCACTCTGAAAAAAGATTTTCCGTTAGACATGCATGGAATTAGACACCTCCTCGTTGAAAACAAGGACGGCGTGCCCTTTGATATGATTATGTTACCTGGCCTGCATAGTATTTGGAGATCTCGGACGGCTACGCGCCATACCGATATTGACGCGCGCGAGACTCGGGAATATTTCGGCGAGATATTGCTTTGATTATTGAAGCACACAAGGCGAGAGCTGCGTGCCAGAGCATATGTATTCAACGTGTGGAAACTGTTATGAATTTGAAACGATTTTAACTTATGCTACCAGCCCAAAGGCCGGCTAATAGTTTCTAACATTGCCATTTCTGCTGCTTTTTGACCTCAGACTTGTATATATTGACTAAAAAAAAAAGCGAAAAGAAAAACAACAAAAATCTTGTGGCATCGAGTTAAAATGTCGGACTGCGGATCGGATGGTCCGGGGTTCGAATCCACTGAGCTCGACGGTGATTTTTCTGGTTTCGATTGTATGTTCCTCGTTATGATTTTGTATTAATTGTCATATCTAATAATGCTGTCTGTGTGCCTTGAATGGTAAGGCATTGTCTGGGCCATGCATCCTTTATTGTGCCTTAGAGTGCGTGTAACGCCTTTCGTCAAACTCGATCCGTTGTGCTTTTCCATCAAATCCAACTCAAGAAGACATCTGTATGACAAAAAAAAAAATACTTCCTGCCCTAAGTCAATTTAAACTGGCAATATACGTGAATGGCGCGTGTACACCAACCCAACTCTCCGACGTTACACCACTGTGGTGGCGCTGCTGTCGACCCTGCGCATGCGCAAATGCTTCGCCTTGCGCAAAATATGGTTTCTGCGCATGTGCAGTGCCCACAACTGGTGTGGGCTAGCGAGAAATTGTTTGTAAACAGCGAGGTTGTGTATACTCGTACGCACTTCTCCAGATGGCTTCCGATACCTTTCTTTGTATTTAAAACACGCATCTGTTTAGACGGAGCAGTCAATTGTTTCAACTTGTTTGCAGTTGAGTCCGACCGTGTGCGAGGGTTGCTATGATAACAGCTGCGTCGGCTCCAACAAAACCGGTTTTTATCTCGTTTTGTTAGAGCCGACGCAGCTGTTGCCATAGCAACCCTCGCACTCTGTCAAACTCACTGCAAGTGTGTGAATCGCCCTTTAGAAGCGCGTACCATTTTACGCGAAGAGCCAAAATAAATGTTTATGTGTAAAAAAAAAAAAAAGAATCGACTGAAATTGCAAGGTGGGTGTCGAGCCCTATCTCACGCTCAAATCTTGACCGGAGAGTTTTTCGGGCAATCTCCAGCCTCCTGATTGGATGCCAGCGCGAGCATGATCTACAGCCTGGCATAAGCAAACAACACTCGGGCGCAGCGCTCAGCGAGGCACAGAAACGACCCGTTGCGGAGTGCCGACGGCGTACGACGTCGTATAGAACAGACGTTCTTGCTCTGCACGCTCTCAAACGTACACATACATGCACATACACACCCTTCTCCCCTACAGAACGCGCATACAAAAAAAAGAATCAGAAAAAAAAATATCAGCAAGGAAAGAAAGCGCACCATCGTTCAGACAACAGCTACCACGAAAAGAAACGAGCGGAGTAAATATGAAAATGCGCCGGTGGTGGCGGCCGTGGTGGCGTCGAGTCGTTTGCAGGATGGCCGCCACGATGTGTGTGTATGGGGCCCCGAACACATTTGCTCGCGAACGCGGTGCCCGTCCTGCTTGCTAAATGGACTGGATTATCGGTCGCGGCCAGGAGTTGCGACGGGCTCTCTCTCTCTCTCTCTCTTTCTCTTTCTCGAGTTCCCTCCTCCCTTTCTTCTTCCTTTTTGTACCCTACTCTCGACTTCCCTTCCTCTAAGTCGTGGACTCCTTCTCCCCCACTCCTCGCTTTCCAGTTTCTCGCGAGGAGGCGCTTCCGTTTCAGTTGTCGCGTAGCTGTCGCCACTTACGGCATACGCCCCTCCAGAGTTGTTTGTTTCTTGTCCTTTCTTTGTTCCTCCATTTCCACGTTGAGCCTTCGCGACGACAGGTTACTGTCGGTGTTATGCCGGCGTCGCTTCGCGTGTTTGTCTCATTCCAACTTGCCAACCGGTCTGTCTGGGCCCGGGGTCTGCCTGCTCTTATCGTCGCTGAAATTGAGCCGCCCTTTTTGTTTATTCCTCTCGTATCTGCGAGTTATTTACGGATCGAAGAGCGCCGCCGATAGTCAAGTTATGCGCGCATTTTTACGGCCCTTCCCAATGTTCCGATGATCCAAGTTTCTTTTTATTTTCTTAAATCGTTGCAACACTTTTTTTATTGCATCCAATATGAGCGAAACTTAGCAACAACTTCTCTATACTTCGTTTCGGTTTAAGTCCAGAGGCAGCCGACACTACGAGGTAATGGAACCAATAAAGCAGCGTCAAAAGTGCAAGTTACTAGGCTTTTTTGTTTATGATTGGTTCAGCGATGATAGAGCACGTGCAGAAACATGACGGACATCATGATGGTGCGCTTTTGACGCTTTCAGATTGGTACCATCAGCTCGCAGCTCTCGTATTAAAAAGAAAAAGTGAAAGTGTGCATCCATTGTCGAGCTTAGTGTGGAGATATTTCTCCAGAGCCGAGCCGACGGCTTGTTTTCTTCGTTTTGCTGGTGGAGGAGAGTTGCGTATACTCTCACGAGACTATATCGGTCTCTGCGCCTGCCTCGTATGCTCAATCGGCTACAACGCCCTTCGTTCATATTTCAATTTCTGATTGTTTACCCGACCGTATCTACTTGTGCTGCCTCGAAGCCAATCCATGCACTCCACGGTCCGTCTTCGTTGAAGCGGCCGCCTCTAGAGGGAACTATAGGCGTAGGCGTCCTCTTCTTCCCTCCCGTCTACTGCCAATTCTCCCTGGTCCAGTCTCCCACTCCTTCCGCCGGCGCCTTGCCCTGGTCGTTTTCCTCGTGGCACGTTCCCCCGCTCCGTCCCATAACTGCCATCTAGGATCCCGAGTCCTCGGCCCGTGTTTGTTCCGTCACCGCTCATTTCACTCCGCCCCAGACCTCTCGCGCGAGCCATTTCCACCCCGAAACTCGCTCCCCCGATGGAATACTGTCTCTCCCAGCCCAATATTGTATCGTCTCCCTTTTCTCCGTCTATGTGTATAAAACTTTTCCCCGCTGGCTCACTATGCGAAACAAAGAGAAGGCCACTCGCTGTCTTCCTCCGAGGTGTATCTCGCGCTGCGCTCACTGGACAGTGCTGCCCCCCCCCCCTTCCCACACACACACACACTTGCGAAACGAACGCAAACACACTCAAAGAAGGATAAATAATGCGCATCAAAGAATACGGCACTTCTATATCCCTCAGCGCCGCCGTCCCTTTTAGAGCCTCGCTTTCTTACGAAGGCACGAGGCAACGCCCTCGTCAAAGCCAACAGTTTCGCCATACTCTGTTGTTGGCATTTACCGTAGATCGCGGGAGGGGTTATACGAAGCAGCCGATTCAGCCAAGCATGGGGAATGCTACACCTCGCTGCATTCCTTCTTCGCGTCTGGACCTGCATGTTCTATGTTTCCAGTCAACTGAACGAATCAGCTGTCTGGAATGCGCTGGGGAGGGAACTTGCCACGCGCAAGTGCGTCAGCATGTCTGTATCTGTGTGTATGAAGAAAAAAAGAGGGGGGGGGGCGGGGGCGTGCGTAAGGCGTTGCTTATAACATTATCTGTAGCCTAGTGAAAGACAAACCGTAGCCCGAGTCCTCGTTTCGGTTTATAGTTACGTCGGACACGTACGCGTTAGCTCTGTTGTCTCTTTGCCCAAATATCCCGCCAAAGAAAAAAAAAACCAACAACAGAAATAACCAAAAAAACACAGCCACGAATTGTGTTTCTGACGCCGAGAGATAACAAGTGGCAGCAAAACTAACCAACAGCTAGGAGCGCTCGGAGCAACCTATACGCCGGGGACAGACGCTGGATCGGAATGCGAAGCATTGCATTCCCCGCTGCGGAATGTGAAGAAGGCGTGGGCACGCGGAGACCGGGATTGCTTTTTGCGCGCGATTTCCGCCGGGCCGTCTCCCCGCGACGGCGCCGCACCGGGTTTGAAGCCTTCTGTTTGATGTTTGAGCCTGAAGTCCCGACACGCTTCACCCTCGGCTTGGCTACTTCGGTCGAAGTAGCGCGAAATAAAAACGAAATACAAAAACAAAAATTGTACGGGCAGGGCATGAGACGAGCACGGAAAGAATGTGTGATGCAAGTATGCTTCTATTTCATGCATTCAATATTTTTGTTGTCTTTACACCAGTCTAATCGTTTATTCGGCACCTTCACCGCGTTTCACCACTGCTACGGGCCTTGATCGCGCCAAGCGATTGGCCACGTTCGATATGCAATGTTCGCTTCTTATGAACGCAGCAGTAGGCACACCACTGCAATGTTTATGAATCCGCGGATCAGCGAGCCATTTCCAACTGCCCAGCGCCTGCATGATCGTAGTTTCCGAAAACGAGCAAGGCACGGGACATACGCACCAACGCCGAAAATGACACCGGTCCGAAACTGTTTGTACAAACGAGAGTGCGAATGAAGTACATGGGACTTGTAGTTACGTAGAATGCAGTGTTTGATCTTTCTTTGCTCTATTTCAGCGTAACTTGGGAACGGGCGACAGCTATGTCACCCAGTGAGCCAATTAAAGCGACGAAGGGAGCCACGCCATCAAAGCGTAACTCCAGAATACAGTCTACTAAAAGTCCCTAATAAAGGTTCCTTAGCTAAAGAGATCTTTGTGATCGTGTGAATGTGATACAAGACATCCCGCGTTATTGAGGTGTTTCACTGTTCAAATTTCGGATTTGTTTTGCATGGTTTAATGTCTCGCACCATTAGCAAAATATAATAGAATTTACTGCTCGTGCAATGCCAATTTGTTTTGCTCTGAAACGCACTTGACGAGATTTTCTTTTAGTTTGCCCGTGATAAGGGCGAGCCGGACCCTGCCTTTTTGATACGGAACCTACTTGACTCTTGGAGTGATAGCACTAGCCCTTCTCTGGTCGGTGTGAATAAAGAGTACTAGCGTTGCTATTAGATCGTGTGCTTTTCTGAAAGTGTGACAACGCCGAAGAAGTCGTCAGAATTTTGATGCTTTAAGGGACCCTTTTCAAAAGTGCGCGCCATGCAGCTAGTAACTGCTGCGTCATTTATTAGAGGCAGCCATGTTTTGGGCATGCGCTTTGACGACGTATAGCACACGAGTGCTGAGTCAGTGCCGACTTAAACTCGAACCCAAATGTATTGGAGACGAGTGTTCCGCCGGTATTCTGCGCGGTCTCGGGTTCAATCCCGCGCCTCGCCCTCGAAGTGATTCCCAATGCTTGGAAACGGTCGATGTGACTTGATGGGAATCTTGTAAAGGCTCTAATGACCCTAGTGAAACACGACAAGGATTTAATTTTTACACCCCTCGTGCGATCTATCCTTCTATGCAAAACCTTGACCTTTTGAAGGAACGACGCCACTCTCACGGCAGTCTGCGGGTCACTAAAAGATCGCCGCACGGAGAAACTGAACCGACACAGACAGTCATACGGCCTCAACAAACTCCAATAATATCTATATACTTTCTTTCACCTATACTCTTATTACGTTTTATACGTTTTTTTGTTTTTGTTTTTTTCCATCGAGTTAAGGTTATACGTTCAACTAAAAAGAGTTGAAAGTTTTGACGCATGACAAGAACGAGTCGGAAAAGGTAAAGGACTTTCAAAGCGGGATCAGGACACCACGTAAACTTCGCTAGAAACCTAAATGCGACCAAAATAAAAATAAGAGAAGCTCCGAGTTGGAACGAGAGGAAAGAAGGGAGGTAAAACATATTGCAGAGCCACCGAGACTTGTTACGGAGGCCGGCGGAACCCATTAGGCTTAATTGGACAACGGTGCCGTCGTCGAGGCAGCAGTCCACCCGAAGGGATCGCGCGTCACGGGACCCCGAAAACAACAGAGCAGGACGCGATGCAGGTAGCCCAAGGCCTAATCCAATCACAAGCGAGCAACGCCGCCACGCACGCAAAGGTCTAGGCTAACCATCGGGCAACGCCGATAGAGCGCCCTGCCTAACGACATAATAATCGGCGCGAGACGCTGCCACGTCGGCAAGGGGCCCGGACTGGGCGACAAATCAGTGCGTGCTAAAACGATTAGGCGTCGTGAAAGCTTCGCCGAAAAAGCCCCATGCTCGCTGCTTCTTCTATAACGGCGGTACGGTGAGCTTTAACGAGTATTTCAATGCGTATGCAGTAAGAATTTGAGTAGGGATGGCATTTTTAGACGAGATAGGACATTATGGAACTGAGGGGGTTCTGGGTCACTCTGAACAATTGATTCGTACAAAGCGTTATTTTGTATGCTGGCCTCGGTTGCCACAGTCCGTAGTGTGAACGTGTCTTCTTGCTTGTCAATTGTGTCAATGGATCATGTGGCGATGGTCTCCTTCTCTACCAACACGCCAGCTGAAAACCAAGCTTTCACACCACTGACCCAGAACACAGTGAAGGCTGGGAGAGCAAATTCTTAACTCTAGGAGCTACGTCTACGGCCTACTGCATGAGATAGCTCGCAGAACTAACACCGAAGATAACGAAGCTCGCAGTTTACGTAAAACGGGGCTTAATTTGCTTTTCTACTATCGGGTTTGTAATAATGGAGTCCTGCGGACACTACTTTGGATTGCACATTGTGTTACAACACTAAAGTGTTATAGAAGAACGTTGACAATGAAAAAGCGGATTATGCATGAACGCTGAGCGGATGCTCAATATATGAACGTGCAGTTTGCATCTTGCAAGCGTGGAACATGCTGCATACCATGGTTGCTTGAACCCGCGGTGTACTTTCTCACGGGACCGAGCTCAAATTTCCTCTAGACCGTTCCCCAAGCCGAGACACTCGCTCTCCAAGACATCTTGTAGACGGCGTACCAAAGGCTCCTTTGAGCTTGCTTCTCGGTGTCTATAGAAAGTCTGAGATTTGCCTTTCTCAACATAACTAGAAAGTACGTATAGCAGGTACGCATTGTGTAGGGATCAATAGTTCTTGTATGACACATAAACGGTGCTAGCTTTTAATAACCTTAGAGAACGGAAAAAATAATACCACAGAGGCTTATTTCAAGAAGCCTCCGGCTTCTTGAAGTAAGCCTCCGGGATATTTTTCAAGAAGCTTCATCATCCCCCAATTATAACCCGATACGAGGAGGTACCTGGAAAATCATTGCGATGCAGGTAAGCCATACAAAGACGCTACCGCGACAGGAAGTCTCAGCGATCGTGACGACCTTTTTCTTGTTTTTTCAGGCTCTGTAGCTGCAGCCACGATGCATCTTTTTAATGTCACTTGTTACAAAATAACGATTTGAAATTGCATTTTATAACAACCCAACCGAAATATACGATGGAACAAAAAGAAACACAGCCCCTGCGCTCGCGGTTTTATAACACTCAATATTTCCGAAGCGGTCTCGTCCTATCAGCAAGTTATGCAAGTTATTTGCAATTATGCAACCTGATTATTTTTCTCGCGTGCCATGTTCGCGTCCGTCCTGATCTGGGAGTTGTCGAAGGAGAAGAAAAGTTGGGCTGGACGGCAGAGGCACGAGCAGGGGAAAGTCACGGATCCTGGGAAAGTAGCGCCATTGCCTTCACTGCCTGCTAGCCGATCACAAACAGATACTAATATGCAAACGACCGACACCTCTCAGGGCGATTGGCGGATCGGCCTCCGTTGCCATGACAATCGCCATTTAGGTTCCTTCACATATTCGAAACTTCGAAAGAGTCGTTTCTTAATCAGTGTCGCCAAGATCGCTACGGAGCATTATCGTACTGAAAGCGTTCCTCACCAATATAAGCGTCTTTGGCACTGCATATGCAATCAACTAGTCAATCATGCTAATCTCCACAGTTCTCTTACAATGATATTGTTCTTCTTGCGTACTTCAAGATAGAGAAATTATTTTTTAATCCCGCCAAGCCGCGACGCCGCATGTGGTGATAGCTGCGAAGATGTGCAATTGTTTCGCCGATGTGTGGATAACAAAATCTCGGTATGCAAGAAATGTTTTCATAAAGCAACCTGTCACCGGGAAGTTGGATCGTCTGACCAAGAATGGAGGGGTCAAGGAGAAACTGTTCATTCCATGTACCAAGATGGCGACCACACGGAAGGCTTGGCGCTACTTTCCGGGATCCAGTAACTTTAGAGCAGGGAGACATTCGGCAGCGACCCGAAAAGCAAGACGCGCGTTCTGCGACGTCCCGAGGGAGCGCCTGTCGAGACCGAACAACGGGTTTGGCGGGGACCCTAACCGGTGCGGCAACCACCAACCGTCTACGCTCCCGGCTGCGACCCGGAGAGGCCAGAGATGCCATCGGCAATGTCCCGAAGAAGCACCTGGTCAAGGTGAACGAATTCTGCGGTGCGCCGCTACAATACATCTACAACTCGAAGGACCAAGTGATATGGCGGTGTCCCGGTCGTAAGGACGACAACAACCGCCATCCACACCTTCGGCTGCGACTGGAAGGGGACAAGGCCGAGAATTGAGGCCGGTAAACGAGACCAAGAACAAGACAGCAGCCGACCACGAAACAACTGAGCGATACCACCAATAAGGACAACGTAAGATTGACGTAGATTCCCAAATGTAGATTTGTATATAGTTAGTGTTCCTTTTCTTTTATTGAATACTCTCCAGTTTTATCTCAACAGTGTGTCCCGAGCCCTCAATCGGCAGTCTTGCCGTACCGAAACACCACAGGGTCACAGTATTTGGCTACGATGAGAAAATAAACCCCAGTGCACGTTGCCAATATCGGGCTACTTGCAGTAAGCTGACTCATGAAAATGCTGAACAGGTGGAACCGTCTCGGTGGTCAGGGCTCTGGCGCAAGCGTGGGTGCCTGCGATATTCGGTTACGCATGGTCATGCATGAGGGCGCTGCCCAATCATAATCTTATGTACCAAGATAGTGCTAGGCAACCAGAAGGTTGTTCCAAACTTGTTCGGTAGATATATGCAATTCAGGCGTTTACAAAGAAAGAGTCAAGTTTGTGAAAGAAATATCACCCGGCAATGAGAGCTTGGCAACCGCAAACAGAAAACAAACGAACACTTCAAATGACCGGACACAGAAATATCTGGGGTGAGATCCTATAAGATCGCGATTATAGCGGCGGGACCATTCATATGACGGGTCTCGAACAGTTTTCCACTCGTAATCGAGAAAACAAAAAGGCCATAAACGATAATGTCTCTTATTCACAAATTGATTTGAAGAGTTATCCCAATTGTTAGATAAATTTATGTTCACTTCAAAAGTAACTGTCGCAGTTTTAGTATTTCGCTGGGTCACGTGACTTTCTGACACGCCATCTTTTATACCAGTACTACTCAAAATTCAGCGAGAGCATTTGCAAGAGGTTTAGTCGCCCAATTTGTGTTGCTTTCGTGAGAGGTTTGTATTTTATCCCAGATATCCAGGAAGAAAGCACCTAGCCGAAAAATACCAACTATAGACCCTTTTCAAAATGCAGTGCCATCTGGCGGATCAAGAAGCACTTTCGCTTTTGACAAACTAATGGTGGTTATGAAACTGCATTTTATCAAGCACCGTCACTTTCGCTCGTCAGTGGTAGATAAAAATTGGTTCTTCGATCACCTCATAATTTGTTCTTGGGTTGTTTTATTTTCGATGATGTGAACATAAGAACTCTCCAGAACAAAGTGGCTAAGCCCCTTCATTAAATTTACGCCATCAAAAGGATCTACAGCCAAACTTGTGCTAAGGGACTGATTGAACCACACTCCGAAATAAACGCTTACGCAGCCATAGTATCGAATTCGCGCGTCATGTTGTACTGACGTTTCGAAAGCTACAGGCCTCATATAGCCTCCACTTGGTAGTATCTTCAACTTCTTCCCTCATCAGTCTCAAGAAGGCCGCCATTAGTTTGGCACAAATGCCGTACAGTGAGATGATGATAGTGATCAAAATTGCGAGAATGAATTTTCAAGATAGACTTTTCAAACCATAATTTTGAAAAGTAATCTGGATGGTCCCACAATTAACGTTTTCTGTAAAGTCATACCTCTCAGAGTTATAACATTTCTGTATCCACCTCTCGGTAGAGCGGTGGGACTTGTAAACTCCCTGAAGGACTGAGGGTTATAAGGTTGGTCCTATTTTATATTTCCGAATCGTTAATACTAATAAATGATACCCCCTCCCCTCTCCCCAGCTTGTGGTTCCTCATCTCAGGATCAGGAATTATGGTGATCCCGGCCGTTCCATCTTCTGGTTCACGCTCCGGATGAAGATGGCCTTCCACGTGGCTCTTTGTCCCGGGTAGAAAGTTCTCCCAGGCGCTTAAAAAGTGCGAGAAGAAGACGGAAGAAAGAAAAATAGACTTTGGGAAGGTGGACATAACCGAGTAAAGGATATGTGACTGGTAACATAAGTGGAGTGAAGAATTAATCATGTTGTATTACACCTCAGACTGCGGTGGATGAAATCGGAAGAACTTTCAGTAGAAGGAACAGACACAGAGAACGTCTGTTCCTTCTACTGAAAGTTCTTCCGATTTCATCCACCGCAGTCTCAGGTGTAATACAACATGATTAGCTACCACCAGCTCGCCTGCACTCTCACCGTCTTTTTACGAAGAATTAATGTTGTTCTCTTCTTTTCCTGACAATTCGTTGGGCGGAAGGTACGCGCACCCGGTCGCGGAGATGCGCTTCCGCCGGTCACAAGGAGCATACTTTTGAGCAGTATTACGTTAAAAGGCTTAACCTTAATGTTTTGTTTGTGTGGTACAAGAAAATTGTTTCTGTTAAAAATGCTAAGTGAGGTGACCTGTGTCAGTGTCTGGCTGGGACTCCAATCTGTGTACCGCGATAGCCTCTGGAAGATGACGCGGGAATTTTAGCACAACGGTCTTTTTGTTGGTTCTACCGGAAATCAGGCGGCTAACTGGCCGGCCTTTTGCTAATCGTTGGGCGTTCCCTTTTCGCTATATTTTATCGTACGTCAGACAAATTAGAACACGAAGATGATTCTTTGTCTTGTTCTCACGTGGCTTCCTATGGCCTCCCGGTTTGAGCTTTTGAACGCTGGCTACCCGCAGCTTTAGGTTCTTCTGAACCGAAACAGGATCTTTGTCGGTGACGTGATTGAAAATGCTAATATTTGGGGGAAAAATAAAAGAAAGCAACCAAACAAAGAAAGAATTGAAAAATGTTTGACGGCCGTTTTTTCCGCCTCTACAAGATATGCTGAAATGGGGTCCGTTTAATCACGATGCAATTATTAACTCTACTAACGCGTTGCCTTTCCCGCTGTCTTTTCAGCATGTGTTCTTTTCGAGGGGTGTCTGGCTCGCCAGCCGGAGCTTTGCACGGAACGGCGGGTCGAGTCCGCACGACGAGAGGATCCAGGCGTCTCTCCTCGCAGCACAACAAACACTCGCGGGCCCGCGTAACTTCCCCGAGTACGTACACCATTCCACGGCCCTCCAGTCTGCGCACATTAATAAGAACCAAAACATCGGCCAGCGGAAGCCAACCCAGAACGCGGTGAACGAACGACGAGCAGCCCGGGGCGGAACCGCGCCAGCAGAAGCCTTATACTCAAAAATTTTCACGTCTCCCGCAGAAATATGGTTATGGCTCGGCCATGCCCAGCTGTAAACAATAATGGCGACCCCTACTGAGGCGCGCTTCGAGCCCCATAAACCGCCGCAAAATAAGAAATAAGAGCGGGCCTCTCCTTCGAGAACAGTTTTCCGCTCTGTCGACGTGAACAAGAGAAACAAGCGAATACCAGGAAGTGCGAACCGGCCTTCTTTTTTTTTCTTCTTTTTAACGCATTATACTTAGGTGCTTACTGCGACATAATAATATCTGTATACCTGTTTGTATATCAGTTGCTACTTTTTGTGCCCGCTATATATCTTCTTTCTGCTTAGGGAGACGGACAACTATGGCAGCGACGTGCACTGGGCGCAGAATCAGGGGTGCGCTCTGATTGGTCGGCGGCGCGCGTGCAGTGGCGCCACCTCGCTGGATTTCCGGGTACTGGGGTCGAGAGAAACTCCCTTAATGAAGTTTTGCTGCCTAAGTACGCTCAGTTGTGTTGGGGACGACGCCCCGACACGAATACTGATGTCGAGGCCGAAGGCCGTGCGGGGACCGCCGTCATCGGGAGACACGGGCCGCGTTCCGTGCGATGTCCGATATGGGAGAGGCGGGGAAAGCGGTAAATAATTTCTTTCCCGCTGCGTACCACGGCCTGCCCGTACTTAGTGCTCACACAAGTTGGACCGCCGTCGCCTCCGGGGCTTGTCTTCGTGCCGAATTCACATCTGGATTCTGCCGGAACGCTTCCCTCTGATAAGACGGCTCTTGCGTTTTGATTCGGTCAAATAGTCTCCCGGACTCCCATAGTCGACTCCTGATCTGCCGTCTCGCTCCCGGAACATTGACTTAAAAAAATAGTTGTCACTAACAAGTTAATGTGATTGAAACGGTATACCATGACATAACAGTTTTTTTCTTATTCTTTCATTTGTTTCTCTGTTTTGATGGCTTCTTCTGGAGCCTTTTTAATATTTCTCAGATTTCTCAATGACCAAACAAGTTCAAATGTTTTAAACACGAGCAATGAGACATATCAAGCACAAACTCTTGATATTATTTACAAAATGTAGTACTTTTTTTTCTCTTCCTAAACACTTTCTACGTTGAAGCGTAAATTGTCCTTTCGGTTTTGTGAACGGTTCCAAGACCAGTGGTCACCTTAGGCTTCGCCGCAGATGCAAAGAGATGAGATGATTTGCTAACATCTAGCGCTTCCACTACAGCAATTCTTTTTTGATAAACGAAAAAAAAAAACTTTAAAGACTATTTTTTTAATTGTCACATTTTTGGGCTGTTGTTTACCCTCTCCCCGAAAAACCTGATACCTGAAGGCACTGAAAATTGTTCAAATGTTCCAAAATCATTTTGTATAAAGTCCAAAACACGTGTACGGCGAAACCTCCTAAGGACACGTCTAAAATATGACTGACTTCAAATTGTCGTACGAGCCGTCGGGCGTTTCGTCGCTCTAAACAAATTTCATAAGTAATCAGTGCTGTATACCTAGAACAACCTTTCAGCTAGTTGCTCCTTTAAAACCTACAATAGGCTTTGGAATCAATTAGGCCACTACGGGAAGCCCTACGTCAGTTTCGAGATATGAGCCCATGACACGTGTATCCATAATACTAAGTTAAAATTAATTTCCTGAAGCAAATAATTAACGGTATGAGTTCGTTCTGTACACATTACCCACATTTCTGTAACAATCAGTGAGTGTCGTTTGAGAGCTTTGAATTAAACAAAAACAAAAATATTATTTGGAAGAAAATGACCATGGTTGGAAAATAGACGACCAGTTTTCCTTTGTCAGTTACGTATTGATAATAGTTACTTATAATAAAACGCAGGAATCTTATCTCAATCGAGCATCCCCATCTCGAAGATGGTAATAACACAAGCTGAAGGTTATGTCACGAGCTCCTACTTCAAGCTATAATGTTCCCAGAAGAGCTTCATCGCGCAGTGTTAAAATAACAGCTTGCCCTAATCTTATGTATTTCTCACTTGATTATGCAAACTGTCTCGACTCCCAAGAGCTTAAACCTGTTTAAATAAATGATAAGGTTTGGAATCCAAGACTTCACGATTTAAATTTTAATAAGCGCCGGCAATATCAGACCAACTCGGTCTAAACGCAGCTTTCATTTAATTTCCGTCTTTTTGCCTAAGAATCAAAATATTTCAGAATGTGTAGTGTTCCCAAGACCTCTAAATTAATAAAATGCCTAGGAGTGAATGCATTTCAGTTACCGCATTCTGCGCCGCATAATTTAGTTAAGTGTCTGGAACTCTTATGTGGCGTCGTGAGTTTGGTGCCAGAAATGTCTTCTTTCTTTTTTCTTGTTGTCTTTTTTTGTTTCTTTATGTTAAGTGGAAAGTAAATTGGTCGATATTCTCTTTATTTTACCCTCAATGTCTTATTGGCGCTCTTGCATTAAAATCCCTCTTTGGGCTCCGAGTATTCGAGAATATCACAAGAAAAATTAGAAAATCGTTTACACGCCAAAATTAGATGCAGTGACATATTTCCATACGAATTCTGTCGTAAAAACAGTTTTAGTATGGCACTAAAAAAAAAAGTGATGCAAAGACTGTTAAGATAATGATAATAAAAAAACTATACTGTTTCGTAATTACAAAACTCCCAAAGAACGATCTCAACCATTTCAATAAGCTGCTCTAGTCTCAATACCCTAAAACTAAATTACCTGGCGTTAAAGCAAAAAGGCGGAGCGCTTTTCTTTACATAAAACACGCAGCTAAGTAATCTAAGGAATAGTTGTCAATGTGGTATTCCTACGTTTCGTTTTTAACAAACCAGCGAAACGGATTGAACACCGACCAGCAGGAACTGTTTTTTTGTGTGAATTATTCGTTTCAATTATATTGAAGCCTTCATAATAATCTTAAAACACGTCTTGGGGCGACCCCTATACTCAGCCAACTAAACCCCAATACACAACACCAAAAATAGCTTATTCTCAACGGTTCAGCTTATGGCATTTATAGTGTAAGTCGTATAAGTTTGATTGTACTTTAGGTAATACCTAAACCTGTGGCCTACAAAAACGGTCTTTTTTTTTCTGTCTTTACTTTTTCTTTAAAGCACGATGCCGATTTTTTAAATTCTTTTTTATTTGTCTCAAGAACCAGATTGACGCTTTTGAATGGAGACTGTCGAGCTTCTGTTGAAAAGGGCGCATTTTGAGCTGAGCCCCTAATCTTATTCCCGGGCTTTGTTCTGCAGAGCGACAGACGCTTCGTGACGCGTTTCTAGGATTCCGCGGAAGAGAAAAGGAGTTCTGGGAGGAAAAAGTGCTCAAAAACCTCCTTTGAAGGCTCCGATGAGGCCCCAGGGCATCTTTGTTCAGAATGGGATTGGCTCCATCGCTCTCACAAGGACTTCACTTCCCTCGAAACACCCTCGCGTTGGTACTGGTTCTTTTTTTTTTTCTCGGACATCTTAAATGTTATCGTTGACATAAAAAAAAAATAAAGTCGATGTATGTAAGAAAATGAGGTCCACTTGGTCCGGAAAGATCGAAAAGCTCGTCCAAGTTATGTTTCGCCTTAACCTTCCAATCTGCCTTTTGAAACTAATCAATGCTGAATGCTGGCCTAGTTGGTATTGGTCTTGGGTTGCCAAAGGCATGGTAGCGCTTATTAGACGAGGACAACAGAAAGGAAGACAAGACAGACACGAGCGCTGACTGCAACTATTTAATCAACATGGAAATGTGGCATATATACACACTTCACGTCTTAACGTTAAAAACTATCGGGATGGCCACCTTTCAATGCATGGCCATGACTGTGGTTGCAAACCATTGTTCGACTCATGCTCAGTACTAGCTAAACATAAGAATAGAACTGTGAGGGAAATTATCGAAGCGGATGAGATAAAAAGGGCAGGTGTGGGGTGTGTCAGCGTCGCATCTATCGACCTTTTCGATAAGGAGGTGCAGTTCATGCGAGCGGCGGCAAGGCCTAGGGTTGGCTGATTGAATAGGATCGAAGTGTGTATATATGCCACATTTCCATGTTGATTAAATAGTTGCAGTCAGCGCTCGTGTTTGTCTTGTCTTCCTTTCTGTTGTCCTCGTCTAATAAGCGCCACCATGCCTTTGGTAACCCAATGCCTTTTGAAAGCTAAATTATATATGAAAAATAACTTCAACTCTTGGGATGCACCAACATTCGAGAAGTGTTCGGTCATCAGGACCACCTGTAGTAAAATTTAATATCAGTTCGTCAAATCCACGAATTCTGATATAAATACGCTTTAATAATATCCTGTTGATATTACTTGGGACCGGTTTTAAAGTATATTATAATTCCAGGGCTGTAGGCTGCGTATATTTTTCTAGCTTCAGGGCAGCGCACACCTATAGCCGACTTTGAAATAATTAAACACGAAATCGCAAATATATGGTTGTGCTACTCGAAAAAAAGACGTGGACAGGAAGGAGTACACGACGTTTCGGGTGGACGCCATTCTTCAATTGAAAGGCGCGAAAAACGGCAAGGAACAAGCAAGGGTCGTGCAGGTCACAAAAATAGGGGTAGGTACAGTACACTGGCCGAGGGGGAGGGGAAGGCGAAACCGTTAGAAGACGGAGTACGACTTCTTCGCTTGTCGTATGATTTTTGAGGTTTTATTTGTAGCTGATAAGAGATGAATGAAAGGGAAATGAAATCCATAGCCAAAGGATAAAGAAAATGCACTGTCATCGACATATTTCTTCTCTCTCTCTCTCTCTTCATCTTGCCCTTCTGCGGGTTCTCGTTATATTATCGAATACATTGTAGAAAGTATGATACCTCATTCGGTTTTATGCGTGACGGGTGCGCATATAACGGTTCCATGAGCATGTTTTAAGTGATATTGCTGACATTGTTTTCTCGTTCGATTACCGAATATAGCCGCGTTGCACGGCTTTTCGGGCTGCCTGCTTTAATTCGTGCAGCCGTCATTTATGGTGCAGCGTGCAAGGGGTGACATTTCGCTAGCCTGCTTGTGTCTTTGGACATAAATTCATCGAATCACCTTGGCTTTTACCCGGAGTCAATTTAATCTGAATCACTGTAGGCAGCAGCAGTAGATGGTTGATGCCCCCATGGCGCCCACCACTGGTCCGTGAAATTCAAAAAAATGTATTTTCTGCTGTTCAAAAAGAGATACTTTGCAGTTTGCATATCGTCGCTCGATGGCTTGATTTGGCCGATAGATATTTTGTACGGTTCAAAGAAGATCACCTTTAACGTGTAGTCTTTGGATGTTCGAAGGATTATCAACTCACATCAGCAATTTTCCTTATTCTGGTACAACTATATATTTTTTTCGGTAAGACATATAAGACTGCCTTCATATTTTTGGTACCGTGAGTTATTCGCACGGAGTATGTAAAAATAAAATGAAAGGATGTTGACAGTCCCCTGTAACGCCGAATTAGAGCGCAGCTCTTGAGGAGGAAGAGCGGAAGGTACGTAGAGGAGGGTATGACCCTCCTCCTCATCCGTACCCTCCTCCTCCTCCTCCTGTTCCCTCCCATTGAGCGAGAAATTTTCGCTAAATTTCTTGTTAAATTTAGCGCAAAAAATTCCCCGTTAAATTTAGTGGTGAAATTTACCCATAATGCAACGCGCGGTAACGTCACACGTGACGTAATGTGTGACGTCATTATGGGAAACGTCCCATAATGCAACGCGCGGTTACGCCAACGCCGACGCCGCTCAAGCCGGAAACGGGCGCCTAAGAGCTGCGCTCTAAAAAAACCCCAGGTTTCATTAGGCTTCATTTTCTAGTTTTCCACAGTGCCATCGAAGTGGCCATCTTCGTCAGGCAAGTACACAAAAGTCGAGTGTAGAACCCCCGGCGTTCTATCGCCTTTCATGGGTTAGCCTGGCGTTCGAGGCGACCACACGCCGCTGGCTGGGTCGGAGCGAAAGCCCAGTGACACGGCTGGCGACAGATGTCGCCGCTGACGAGCTAAAGCACACGAAGTGGGACAAATCGGGGTTCCCCCGGCGTTGGGCGTGTACACTTTGGAAAAGGATTGACGCCGGCGGTCAGCCCTGGCGATGCATCACTGGATGCTCCTGATTAAGGGGCGCCACGAGGCAATCAGCGCCGATCATCCATCTTGCCGAAGGGGTCTCGACGCTACGCTGTGCTGGTTCATTGCCGTCTCTCCCGATATTTTGTCCCTCGCCGCGTCCCAAGCTTCTTCAAAGCTGGCTAGAGCTGGAATTCTTCCCCGGCGCGTTGTGGATAAGTTTTTTTTTTTTTTTTAATACGAGCTTTTAGTGTTTATTTTTGCTTTTTTTGTGTCTTAAAGTTTTCAACCTTGGCCAGGTCCTGCGGAGTTTTCCTTTCTGCCCGATAGACACTCCCAAAGTCTGCCCGGTCACTTCGATCACTAAAATGGGGATTCCGTGGCGACTGTTGAAGGAAGGAGTTGGAGACGCGCATCCAAGAGGTTGACCAGAGACCTGGATATTCAAGATGTCCACAGAATACGACCTAGTTCGGCGTTCCTCTCGGACGCGGGTCCAGAAAATCTGTCGTCACACACTGTGGTCGACGAGTATGGATGCCATAACCTGCCCGCGCTATCAAACACTGTTACTATGGTGCCTGGAGCGCGTCTTCGACTGGTGCGTTCAGTGTCCTATGCTGCACATACATAAAATTGGTCCCGAAGTGGTGACAAATGACGTCACAGAAGCCGACGTGTCATTTCTGTTGCATGTCGCGATCCTGGCGGTTGGTCGTAGAAATTCTAACGAGAAGGCTGCGAGTAGCAGGAGCGAACGCGAGTGTCGCTGTCGTCACGGCGTACCAACTTCTGACTGTCAAAGCTTCCGTGAACTGCCACATTGGAGAGCTACCTGCAGCAGAACAGGCGTCTGCCAGATGCGCAAACGCTCCTGGGACGCCGCCAGGATCTCAACTAGCGACAGCCATGACACTTCTATGACGTCATCAAACGGAAATCGAAGGACCACTTTTTTTTTTTTTGGACGCGGTGAGCACATTAGTCGGAGAGAGACGTTCCAGGCACCATACTGCGACAATTTGAGAGCGAAGAGTGCGCCAGCAAATAATGAATTGCCATCTAGCGTTTGACGTATGGAGTTGACAATGACCGGTAACGTCATGAAACATTTTCCGTGTCACCATTGGTATGGTACCTCGTGCCTCTTACTTGATGTTTGGGTGGTACCACTTTTCTGCAAGAGACTCGTGTTTTCTGCAAGAAACTCGTGTTTTTTTTATCACTGATTGTGGATTCGGCATATTTCGAAAAGTGGTAACGATGCTTTCAGGATTAACTCCTCCTTATGTTCCTTACACTGAATATAATCGTTTGTAATATCAAAAGGTGCCAAACCCGTTCAATCCATGGCGAAACTACCACTGCGCTCCAAACTGGATCTAAACATGCTCGTCTCGGTTCGAGTAAGATCCTTCGCCAGAGACGACGTTCACTACAAGACCGTACCCGAGATAATTTAATTCTTTTGCTCACCGCTCTCAGGAATCGAAGCTGCAGGCGCTATGGAGAGAAAAAAATGGGCAGGCAACTCCACACCTAAATGACGCGCAATTTCTTAGGACGCGGAACACGTTCGTTGCTCTTGGCGTCCTCAATTATTCATACGGCGCCGTGTAGAGCAAAGGGTTCCGAGCGGAAATGATGGCTTCCCTTGTATCCGACCCATCCCGCTGGCGACGTCATGAAACATTCAGGGCAAAGGAGACAAGGCGAACAAAAGAGCTCGTCGTACAACGCAGACTGCGGGGAGGCTATGCCATATGGCCACACACACGCACGGATGACCCCGAGGCACACTTGCATCGTAGCGTATACGCAATAAACGAAACGCTTGGGCGAACGAGCGTCGGGAAAGGAAGAGAGGAGAGTAGAGGGGAGGGGGGGGGAAGCCGAAGATGAAGAAACCCGAGATCGAAGACTCGCGTTGGTTCCTGGGCGTCCAAACTTTGCGAGAGCGGAGAGCGCATCTATTATTTCATCTCGCCGACGACGACAGACCGCAAGGAGGCCTCATTAAAGAGTCATACTCAACGCGCGGCACCGGCGGCCAGAATAAGGTTCCAACCAGGCGCGTTTGGTGCTTCAAAGCAATTGCCACTTCCTTCTGCTCAAAAATGTTTTTTTTTCTTGTGTTATTACTTTATATTTTGGCGATCTCTTCAACATTGCAGGAGAACAAGTTAGCTTGCATTGGAGGTATCAAAGGAACGGGAGAGATGAAAGTGAGCTCTTCAAAACAATGGATTCGAAGGTCGTATCGCTCTGATGACGACTGCGCGTTAGGGAGGACCTAAGAAATACAGCACTCTGCGCGAATTTAGAACCTGCCGTTCATAGTGAGGCGCCGATGCCCGAGAATGCCGTTGCGATGTTATTTTCCTCCAAACTGCTTTTGAAATTTTTTTTTTGCAGTTAACGGTGTTATAATGTGTTACCGACTGCGTTTACTCTGTCTACGAGATATTTTCTAAATTGAAGCAATTTGACTTTTATTTAGCGGTTGATCCCTACGAAGTGGTTCATTTCTTGCTCGGTTTTATTTACTAGGTTTCTTTTCAACACGCCCAGCGCAAAATGAATGTTAGTATTATATAAGGCAAGCAGTGGGAAGTAACCGCTGTGTCATTCCCATGGTTTCTTACTTCCTGGCATCCTACCTAGTTCGTCGTAAAATGCGTAGAATGAGAACCGTTTTCAAGGCACGCTAGAATTAACAATGGACGACGTTTCTATCGGACCAAAAAACCGATCTTCAACTATCTTCTCTTTTCGTTTTGCTCTAAATCAATAACTATATAAAAAAAAATACGCCGAGACATTTCATGAAAGGAAAGGGAGCTAGGACCGCCGTCATCGTCAACGTGGGCGAAGACCGGGCAAGGAGGCGAAGGAAGGCAAGTCATGTTGCGAACTGTAGGGGTCCCGAATTCGCTCCAATCTACGCTAAGGCTCGAAGCAAACTCCGATGTCGAAAATCCGCTGTCGCCCAAAAGTCTGACAACACTGCCTCAGCCCAATCGCGACAAATCCAGATACAAATTCAAAATTCGAATCCAACGCCAAGCCGGGCCGTAAACACTAAAATGAAGCCCAACAAAAAAAAAATTTAAGGGCCAAAAATCAATCACATTTCCGAAAAGAAACGCTGCGACAAACCATTCCTTCTTTACGAGGGAACGTAGTACGTTGTCATTCCGTTTATAACTTTATTTTCTTTCAATTCGGGCGGATAAGTTAATTTGGGCACTCCAGATTCGACCGTTCTGGGGGATTTCTTTTCACTTCTTTCTCCCTTGTACCCGACTCGCTCCTCGGCTCAAGCCCCTTGCTATACTTGCAGCTGCTTACTTTCTGAATTCAGTTCGCCTTTCAGTCGAGACGTCTTTCAAAATTGGAAAGAACCGGCACTGCGTCGCTTGCTCCGCTTTCGCCTTCCCTGTTGCTTGATGCTTGGGATCCGTTCATGCCTCGCAGATCGCGGTGTAAAACAGTCGCGGACTTTCGAAAGGGGCGACACGATTCTAAGATAAATAGCGAACCGGAATGAAAAGGAAAACAAACAAAAAAAGGAAAACAAAGTTTCTGCTGCCTCTCCGTTTCTCGTGGGTTCGCGCCCACGGCGAGGCGTGCGAACGGGAGGCCGAAGAAGGAACCCTACCACCAGACTCAAGAAAAAAAATGGAAAAAAAAGGAGGTAATTGGGAGCGAGGACGTAATTGTGATGGACTTTGTTTTTTCCATTTTTTAAGCGAGAAAATTAAGGCAGTCAAAAAATAGTGAGTGTTTCGCGACTGCGAGACAGACGGGGAGAAGAATCGAGATATTCATATTGAACCTCCGAATGACATTCGCTTCATTGTTCACAAGCTGTTACACTTATTAAAATTGCATAAAAATATAATTCCTTAATATTTAACTTTTTTTTAACGACGGGAGGGTTTTGTCCGAAGGAATGTTATTAGTCTATTTTTATGTCCGGTGCTTTGAGAATCCCGCGTGTCTCTCTGGGCATACATTCACAATTAACGAATGAAACTAATTCATTTCGGCTGATTATTTTCCCCGCAGCTTTCAGTTATTTATGAAAGCTTAATAACGCACAGCGCCTACTTGTTTCTTTGTTGTTGTGCGAAGAACGTCGAGCAGCTCCGGTACTCATAAGCGTTCACAACTCTCGACACCAAAATGGCAGTGCACGAAGCAATTTGTTTTGTTGAAAACACGCTTAAAATTTACTGCAGCATGTACACTCATTTTGCAACAAACTCGGGATGTAAGATGTAATATCGTGGTGAGTTACGTTACCAGCATTTATGTTTTCAATAAATGTAAAAATGCCTAATGGTAACTTCAGAACATACCCTGGCGTGTAGGCCAGCCAAACCACACGCTGAGCTGTCATTTCTTGGAAAAAAAAAAGAAATGAAAGGAAACTCGACCATTCCAATAATCGCCTTTGTCGCCCTGCCATCTTTCACAACTGGGCTCTGAAATTCGTTCTGAGGGCGTGGAGTAGCTCTTTTCTGCAGAATATCAGACGCTGCGCATGCGGCCAGATCCCAGTGCAACGGCATTTTTCACCCGAGGTGTATTCTCCCGGAAGGGATAAGATAGCCAAGGCTCTAGGCTGTGTAGATTCCTTGTAAAACATGAGCTCAATTTAAATATCCGAATTACCAAGAAATGGAAGCAGAAAACGGAGTATGGAGATCTTCTTGATTAGGATACTGTTCATTTCCAAAACTTCGCTCGGACGCATATCTCATTATCGAGACAGCCTTACAGTTTCGACGTTCAAGGGGAGCCGAATGCAGCTAAGTGCCTCATCTCTCGTTGTTTTTCTTTCTTTTCTTCTTTCGTAACGATCAAACGAGTAATTTCGTATGCATGATAGAGGCTTCGCACGAGAAGCAACAGACCATTCGGTCACACACTTGCTTTTTTATCAGTAGCTGCCCTAAACGCCAGGGAGTTTATTACGTATTCGCCTGGCAGGCGAAGCCGATGCGCGGAAACGGAGCGCCTTGACTCGGTGAACGAGCACGCTTCTTCCCATTAGTCCGCCTTGCCGTTAATGCGGCTCTTTGCAGCGGCGCATTGAAACGACTCGTGTTCCCGAGAAGCCGTATAAGCCAGTTACGCAGGAACGCAAATGGAATCCCGTAACGAAGACAGACGGCATCCTATGTCCGCACTAACGCGGCGCACACACGCCGACAGAACAGCTCTAAATGTCGATCCTGGGCTCGCCCTCTCTCCGACGAGCGGCGTCTCCGCGTCCGCCGCCGAGCCATCCGAGGGAGGTGTGAGTTATGGCGATGAACTACGGGGGCCCAAGGCGCGCAGTTTTCCCCCGCAGCGCTCTTCAGGGCTGCCTACGATCGTCGTCAGAGTCCCTGCCGTTGGTGCTCGTCCTCGGCGATGATCGGAGCCGGAGGGAGCAGGAATGGGGGGTTTCCCCCATAACGACCGCGAGGCTTAGTTGAACGCGGGCCGCGCGGGGGAAGAGCCCTGTTGTGTTTCGGTGACCGCTGGTCTGCTGTTTCGGAAGCCATCTCGCGTCTGTTCTGCTCTTTCTTGTATCAGATGTAGTTTGCCTTTACTGCGCTTTACGGAGTCACTGCTTAACGATGTTAATAAATATTTTTCTCTACTGAAAATCGACAAGAGTAAAGATAACCAGATCGTGCTCTGTACTAAACTGGTCAATCTCCTTAGCAGTAATCAAGAAATAGTTGCAATGTATTAGGAAATTGTTGCTATATTCAGGACGTAATATTGGCTTGTAGTTGAGTAGCGGGAAACTAAATGCTGGTTCTATACGTATACTGCGCGGTACTGAACTCAACATCGCCGTGTTTTCGCATTTTACTTCGAAATGGTACTGGTGGACACCAAACTTTACGGCTTAGACCAGTGTAGTAAATGAGTACTTTCCGCCACACTAATAGCTTCGAGTACAACTTTTAATCCTAGAAGAAAACCACAAAGAACTGGCAATCGCCTGTAGGCGCTAGCAGTGTTGTGCTCTGCACAGTGGTACCGTAGCGGTGCTGCTGCTGTGCCGAGAAGGTGGATGACTTGGTATCAGTTCGAGACGTCGCACCTACATCTGCCATTTTACACAACATGCGCAAAAATATAAAAAGAAAAGAAGCGAGGAGAGGGGGATAGAAATGAAAGAGTTTATGAGCATGCGGATGAACATGCGTTTATGCTCTGGCCGTGAATATCTGAAAGTGCTCCACCACGCTGCCCTAAGCAACTCCTGAGCTCCTAGCTTGGAAATTATACTAGCGGGGCTTCCTTCATGGTACTTTTCATGGCCTGTTATCCGGAAAATCCAGAAGCCGACGTTGTGACCAGTGGCTATTTCCAAGGCGGCGATACTCTAAGCTGCTCTCTCGTTCGAAATAGCACACACCCGTCAGCAGTCCAGTTCACACATGAGAGTCGAGATCCTCTGTGTTTTACGACAACTGCTGGAGACCACTTGTGTGAAATAGTGCCAAGCCTGATCGCCCACTGATCGCCCACATTTCTGGAAGGTCCTTTTTTTGTTGTAGCGCTCGTGTATGTCTGCCGCTTGTTGCGACTTTGTTGTAGTCCTTCTGCGCGCTTACCTGCGCGGTATGATGGCAGGCTCTAGCCAGGAGTCGGGAACCGGAAGCAGCGTGCGTGTCCGACGCACTCTTGGCCTCTACACTTGAAACTTGGTTAGGTGACTCCTCGGGCTGTTCCGTCATTCCAGGAGAGCGCTATATGGAAGTCAAGAGTGTTGTAGGAGCAGTTCGTTGGCAGTTACGTGTATGGTTCGCACAGACACAACATTGTTGTGAGAGTAATGAGCAATTGACGTCACAGGAATAATTTGAAAGTTAGTTTACCATGCCCTTAAAGTTTCGGCTGTTAAACGAAGGTACACTCTCGCTGCACAATTCTGTTGGTATTCCATGCGTAGGGAAAAGTGGAGAGGATTGAAGGGGCCGTAAACTGTGAAAAACACTTTATTTGAAAAATTAGTGAAAGTCAACAATGACCGCGGAATTACGGCCGCAGTAATAGAGCGTGTATTTGCCCACCTCGTACTACGTAGGTTCGGCAGTGTGTGACTCACTAGCTGTCGCCTTGTATTTCTGGGCTTGTGCTTGCTAGAGACGTCACAGAACTTTGCAAGGCCTAGAATGGCGCTCGACGTAGTCGGCCTTAAGTCACTTACCTAGCATGTATCTTTATTTTAACTTCACCCCAATGTGCGGCAAGTCAATGTTTCAAAGTTTCTGGTCTTTTGACTGTCGAAATTAAAGACTGTTGCTACGGCATATGAGTGTGTTATGTGTGCATTTTGAATCTGCAGTTAATCTACGTTTGAAGTTCGTCTGTTATATTTGCGTTTCTCAGCGGACGCTAAGACGTTGATCAGGGGCCCTGAACTCGTCAAACACAAAGTTGTAGCCGAACGTTCGCGGAGCACGCCGATTGGACGCCGACGACAAAAACACGAAGTCATCGTCGTGATAGTCCAATTGGTGCGCTCCGTGAACTTCGGCCCCAACTTTTGCTTGACGAGTTTAGAGCCCCTGTACTCACAAAGCTGCATCAACGCTGAATCGTTTTTTCTTGCCTGGATGATGTCCGACAGTCGTGCATCTGAAATATGAGGGTAGAAGTGACGTTAACATGGGGCTGATCGGTTTCGTGCTTTAGGATGATATTGTTTGGAAACGTTGACAATGAGTCAACGAAAACAATATTTCCCCTCACTTGTACCTTACAATAACAGGCTATTTCTGCAGCACAAACATCATCCTTTAGAAGCGTATTGTAGAGTCATAAAACAACACTTTCTAAACATGCACTCCAGTGGCTCATGATTAGACCCAACTGTCAAAGCTGAGTGTCTCAAAATAGAATCTAAAAACTTGCCCCGTCCGTTGCTAATGACAGAGTCTTTCGTTTTTTTTTTATATGGGTATACTTTATCTGTCTTTTCGCAGGGGAGCGTGACGAGCAGGCAGTAAGACGACAATGATCATAATGCAATTAAATGCAAAGGTGCAAGCGAGCTGGACAAGAGTAATGAAAATAATCCCTGGAGTAGGGGAACAAGAGGAACAAAGGACAAACACAAATCTCCAAACACAGCTAGGTGACTATCCCCGCGCCGGTTTAGAAAAGATCAACTTTCAGCGTGATTGGCTTACCTTGCTCAAAATAAGATGCACTGGTGCTCATGCATTTTGAGCACAGTAGTGTTCCAGTTGCGCCGCTATCATGCCTATGCATGTCGTTTCTGGCTTGGTAGTGGCTTATGACGCTGGACCTACAAGTCAAGAATACTGTAGGAGCGCTGTTGCAGTACTGTGATTTTTTATTCTTCACAACCTCGAAGATCGCTGACTCTTCCGTTGTCATTCATTTTCGTTCATATAATGGCATTTCAACAAATTAACGTGTTAGTTTATTATACAAACAACCCATTGGGTCACTTCTTAAGTCTATAATCTGGTAGATTGAGTAGAAATAGACCAATTAGTTACGTGACGCCAGTCACGTGAATCGTATTGCGATATTAATTATATACGGCGAGAGGCTTGTCTCGAACGTAGATCTCTAGAATAACTTTTTTTTTATCTCGTAACTATACTATATACAATAGTCGAGGCAGTACGTTGGTGATACCTGACAAAATCGTCATTTGTGGAATCTGTTTTAGGGTCAATAAATTTTGCAGCAATCGTTCATGTAAAGAGAATCATACCGCGACTTTGACGAGAGTACCATTGGTTGTCGCTATGGCCATATGATCGCTTACACCAGCCAATGGGACTGAGGTGGAACCAGCGAAAGGATCCCCTCTGCCTCTGTGACACTATACGCTGTATACAGGGCATTTCTTTCTAAGCTTAACAGATTCGTTTAAAAGAAAAAAGCCGTGTAAGCTATAGTAGTGCGGTTTCCGCAGAAGAGTTTTACGGTCAGGCGGACGTGATAAAATGACCGCATCTCCACGTGGTCAATTATGTTGATGTTGATTGGGGCGAAGCTCTGGTGGTGCTGATGATACTGATGTTATTGTTCATAGGTAGTGCTGATGGTGCTGATTTTTTTTATTGCTCATAGGTAGTGCTGAGTTCCGGGTTGCGTTTCGACTTCATTATTACTGCTTTATGGTCGGTGAAATGCAGAGCCAGTGGTTCTTCTAGCGGATCAGCTTGGATCCGCTAGAAGCCGTGGGAACGTATCTCCACCGCTTAAGTCAACGGTCCATGTCGGAAAGAGAATGTGTGGTATAGAACGTGGTTATATACGCATTTGAGTATTTGACCGCAGCGCCTTCTCCTGTATAGACGTTGAGCGGGTACATGCAACGTTTCATCCATGACAGAAACC
>JAZHYW010036684.1:47500-69061 GCA_037355805.1 Ixodes ricinus
AGGGAGACTTTGCAGTAGCTCTCCCGTAGGGTGGCGAGAACCTGGAAAGGCGGATGGGAGAAAGCTGGAGTTTGGGTACTAAATCTTATAAGCTGGATTTTCCTGTGACGCAAAGTCCTATAGCCACGGCGCGTTCTGTGTGTCTTCGTTTCCTTGCCTCGCTTTGAGGCTACACATGCCAGGGGTAGATGGGATTTCAAATATGAAACGTTACGCTTCGGTCTACCTCATCCCGGCATCCTACTTTTCGTCCCTTATTCCTCTTTTTTTCTTTTTGTACCTTCTGTTTCATCATAGAGCATCGGGGGATGGATTTCGTCGCTTGGCTCGTTTCGATTGCATCCGCATTTTATGCTTGAAACTCGGAGGAGAATTACATTTTTTTTCTTTGTTCTGTGCCTTTTTTACTAACGTCATTCAAGTCGTATTTACTCTTTAAGTAGGGTAATACTTTACTTCCGAAGCCGAATTGCTTGGCAGAGTCGGTTTTCCAACCGGAATATTAGTTCGTAAATGCTTTTTGAATTAATGCGAGGAAACTTCTTATACACAAATGAATGACATGCACATTTCACGTTTACGTTCGAACAGAAGAATTGGTTTTTATAATATCACCCCAAACATTTGTTCATCTCTAAGTTGGTCTCATTTATAGTATTGTTCGCTCGAGCTTACGTCTCCCAAATTAAGAATTGAAGGAGACATGCCCTTCCATTTCTTCAGTAAGCCACACTCAGGCGAATGTAGTGGTGATCACAAGACGCTAGGTACAGCACAGAATTTGCGTCTGGACCCTTCCGGACCCTCACACAAACATAGGTCACCTGTACTCTTTTCCCCTCTGACTGGAAACTTCCGGACCCTAACATAAACCAAGGTCCCCCGGACTTTTTTTCTCTCCGACCGAACCCTTCCGGACCCGCACACAAACCAAAGTTGCCCATTCTTTTTTCTCTCCTACTGGACTCGTACAGATCCTCACACAAACCAATGTCAATCGTACTCTTTTTTCCTCTGACTGGACCCTTGCAGACCCTCACACAAACCAAAGTCACGCGCACTCTTTTTCTGTCCGACTGGACCCTTCCGGACCATCACACAAACCAAAGTCACCCGTACTCTTTTTCTCTGCAAATGGACCCTTCCGGACCCTCACACACACCAAGGTTCCCGTACTCTTTTTCGCTCAGACTGGACATGTCCGGAACCTCACACAAACCAAGGTCACCCGTACTCTGTTTCTCTCTGAATGGACCCTTTCGAACTCTCACACAAACCAAGGTGAACCGTTTGTTTTTGCCTCCGACTGGACTTTTCCGGACCCTCACACAAACCGAGGTCAACCATACTCTTTTCTCTTCGACTGGACCCTTCAGGACTCCTCACACAAGTCAAGGTCCCCGTACTCTTTTTCTCTTTGACTGGACTTTTCCGGACCCTCACACAAACCAAGGTCCCGCGTACTCTTTTTTGCTCTGACTGGACCCTTCCGGAGTCTCACACAAACCAAGGTCACCCGTACTCTTTTTCCCTCCGACTAAACCCTTCATACCATCACACAAACCAAGGTCCCCCGTACTCTTTTTCTCTCCGACTGGACCCTTCCGGACCCCGACACAAACCAAAGTCACCAGTACTCTTTTTCCTCTGACTGGATACTTCCGGACCCTCACACGAAAAAAGGTCACCGTACTCTTTTCCCTCCGACTGGACCCTTCCGGACCCTCACACAAACCAAAGTCACCCGTACTCTTTTCTCTCTGACTGGATACTTCCGGACCCTCACACAAAAAGGCCCCGTACTCTTTTCCCTCTGACTGGCCCTGACCCTCACACAAACCAAGGTCCCCCGTACTCTTTTTCTCTCCGACTGGACCTTTCCGGACCCTCACACAAACCAAGGTCACCTGTACTCTTTTTCCTCTGACTGGATACTTCCGGACCCTCACACGAAAAAAGGTCACCCGTACTCTTTTCCCTCTGACTGGGCCCTTACGGACCCTCACACAAACCAAAGTCACCCTTACTCTTTTCTCTCCGACTTGACCCTTCCGGACCCTCACACAAGCCAAGGTCACCAGTACTCTTTTCCTCTGACTGGATACTTCTGGACCCTCACACGAAGAAAGGCCACCCGTACTCTTTTTCCCTCTGACTGGAGCCCTTACGGACCCTCACACAAACCAAAGTCACCCTTACTCTTTTTCTCTCCGACTTGACCCTTCCGGACCCTCACACAAGTCAAAGTCACCAGTACTCTTTTTCCTCTGACTGGATACTTCTGGACCCTCACACGAAGAAAGGCCACCCGTACTCTTTTTCCCTCTGACTGGGCCCTTACGGACCCTCACACAAACCACAGTCACCCTTACTCTTTTTCTCTCCGACTTGACCCTTCCGGACCCTCACACAAGCCAAAGTCACGAGTACTCTTTTTCCTCTGACTGGATACTTCCGGACCCTCACACGAAAAAAGGTCACCCGTACTCTTTTTCCCTCTGACTGGGCCCCTACGGACCCTCACACAAACCAAAGTCCCCCTTACTCTTTTCTCTCCGACTTGACCCTTCCGGACCCTCACACAAGCCAAGGTCACCAGTACTCTTTTTCCTCTGACTGGATACTTCTGGACCCTCACACGGAAAAAAGGCCACCCGTAGTCTTTTTCCTTCTGACTGGGCCTTTACGGACCCTCACATAAACCAAAGTCACCCTTACTCTTTTTCTCTCCGACTTGACCCTTCCGGACCCTCACACAAGCCAAGGTCACCAGTAGCTCTTTTTCCTCTGACTGGATACTTCTGGACCCTCACACGAAGAAAGGCCACCCGTACTCTTTTTCCTCTGACTGGGCCCTTACGGACCCTCACACAAACCAAAGTCACCCTTACTCTTTTTCTCTCCGACTTGACCCTTCCTGACACTCACACAAGCCAAGGTCACCAGTACTCTTTTTCTTCTGACTGGATACTTCTGGACCCTCACACGGAAAAAGGTCACCCGTACTCTTTTTCCTCTGACTGGGCCCTTACGGACCCTCACATAAACCAAAGTCACCCGTGCTCTTTCTCTCCGACGGGACCCTTCTGGACCCTCACACAAACCAAGGTCATCCGTACGCTGTTCCTTTCCGACTGGACTCTTCCGGACCCTCACACAAACCAAAGTCACCCTTACTCTTTTTCTCTCCGACTTGACCCTTCCTGACCCTCACACAAGCCAAGGTCACCAGTACTCTTTTTCTTCTGACTGGATACTTCTGGACCCTCACACGGAAAAAGGTCACCCGTACTCTTTTTCTCTCCGACTGGGCCCTTCCGCACCATCACACAAACCAAAGTCACCCGTACTCTTTTTCCCTCCGACTAGACCCTTCGTACCCTCACACAAACCAAGCTCCCCGTGCCCTTTTTCTCTCTTACCGGACCCTTCCGGACCCTCACACAAACCAAGGTCACCCGTACTCTTTTTCTCCGACTGAACCCTCTGGACCCTCACACTAACAAAGATCACCCATACTGTTTTACCCTCCGACTGGGCCCTTCCAGACATTCACACAACCCAAGGTCAACCGCACTCTTTATCTCCGACTGGACCCTTCTGTACCCTCACACAAACCAAGATCACCCGTACTCTGCTACTTTGCGACTGGACCCTTCCAGACCCTCACACAAATGAAGGTCCCCCGTACTTTTTCTCTCCGACTGGACCCTCTGGACCCTCACACAAACTAAGATCACGCATACTTTTTGGCCTCCGACTGGACCCTCCCAGACCCTCACACAAACCAAGGTCACCCGCACTCTTTTTCTCTCCTACGTGACCCTTCTAAAACCTGACAAAAACCAAGGTCACCCATACTCGAGCGTTGCGGGCAGTAGAATGTGCGCGCTTCTAGTGGAGACCAGAGCACTGAGTGAGGCAGAGGAGCTCTGGGGATGACGTAAGCAGAAAATGAACGTGACTTCAACACCCATTTGAAGATATTGTCCAATCTTAATCGACGCATTAAGCGACAAAATATTTCAATGCTTGTCATACTTGAATTTAAAAAAACAAAAACAAATTTGTTTATTTTTGTTTCTTGTCTGTATTCAAGAATCACAGCTGTTTCTTCGTCAGCTTCTCAGTTGCTTTCAATTTGTATTATCGCATATATTAGTCGCGCTTTTTTCGGCTTGTATATTTATTTGAATCTTACCAGTTTCATTATTAATTAGCAAGCTAGTAAAGTTAGGTCGTTCTAGTGAAAGCTTCCTTACTGGTTTGACAGAAATTGTGTAGTTCGCCCTCATGTTTAATTCTCTTTCAACCATGTTGTCTTACCGCCTGTTCGCCGAAGCTAATTTCTCTCTCTCTCTCTTTCTTTCTTTCTTTCTGACCGTCTTTTTATCTGGCCTTTTTCTCGCTTTCTCTCCCCCTCTATCTATACCGCTCTCTCTCAAGCCATTTATTTTATTTTGTTACTTTTCATGGTCGTCTTTTTATGTCCCTTTCTTTTGATATCTACTCGTTTCTCAGCGCCCAACTCCTTTTTTGTTCACGCATGCGCAGCTCAAGCTTCTAGCATCCACCTTCGTGCTGCAGCCATCTCCCGTCGCTCTTCCCTTTTTCCCTTCAGCCCTCCCGTCAGCTTCCCCGCGCGATTTTTGCCGTTTGCTGTCCGAATTCTTTACGCTTCCCCTGTCTTCGCCTCGCGCGAACACCAAGAAGCCACCAACGCAGCCGAGACAGGGCTGTTCTCCTACTCCCCGTCATCGCAAGCGGCGTCCCAGGCCAGACGCCCGTTCTTTTGGCGACCGTAATGTCCGCTGAGTTCAGCGACAAGTCCTTCCTGGGCGCAGCGAAGCACTCAACTCGATTTAGAACCCATTAGAACGCATTAGGAGCAGTTGGTCCCGAGCACGGATCCCCAAACACTCAGTTTCTTTGCCCGACTCTGCGTCTTCCTCCGCCTCTGAGAACTCCGGTTCGGTGGATGCCTGCCTTTTGTGTTTCTCGGCACCACTGGCTTCGTCGAGACCGGCTGAAAGCCAGGGTAATGAGGAGGCACGGCACAACGCGAGATTGGGGCAATGACGTGGTTTGTATACGGCTACTGGAGCCCCATGCACACACTTTGCGTGCACCGGGCTTTACTCTATTTCGGGGAGGCAGATGTATTCCGTTCACCCTTAAGCTGAAACTGCAGCCAAAGCTACAAGCGCGACCTCGCCCGCGCTCCTGGCTTTGAGAGTGCTTTCCTGGCGCGAGCGCTCGTTCTGCGGAAGGAAGTTTCAAAGTTACGATCTCGTGCTTCTGTCATTGGCTCCAGTCTCAGCTGAAGGGTGAACGGAGTATAGGTTGGCGGACGCAATCAAGGATTGCAGGTTGGGCACAGGATTTACCAGCTTTATGTTTGGATCCAATGGTGATTTAGAGTCAGTAAATTCCAGACCTGCGGTGGCAGACATTGAAGCAATTAAAATAAATTGTATGAACGTGTGAACGTGTGACTGCGGCTCGGAGTGGACGTCACTCAACAGTGTGGAATCATATGGGAGGTGTGAGAAGGTAGCGGCTAGCTACCAACATATATTTTGTTTTTAAGTTCATTTTTGACTGTTTCTTAGCCTGGCCGATGGGGAGGATTGTGGTCGGGATCTTGAAGAACACCACGAGACGAAGAATCGCTTTTAAAATGAGCGTTGTCAAGGTAATCTCAATGGCTATACTCGAGGATCCATTTCTGCGGCAATGCATTCAAAGGTACGGGAGGAATTGCGCTCGCTTTCTTTGAGCGCCAACTAAAGCTGCGCACTTGCACTCCCGGTGTCCTCGGAAAAGTATGGACGCAATGAAAACTTTGATTTTACTCTTTTTACAAGAAGTGAAACAATATACACCATTTTTGGGGTACCTCTACTTCACACCATGCCTCATGGGGTTTCACTGATTCTTCATCAAGATCCTTCGGCATGGTCATACCGTGCCGATGATTTTAGCTGTGTACGAAAATAGTGAGAAAAATATTTAGTAGACAAGCATCGTTTGGACCTCTCCAATACGACCATCTATGGCTGCTTACACTGCATTCTGAAAGAGTGCAAGATAAAATGCTGCATCTTTGACAGATACAAGTCAATAAAATAAAATTCTTGACTATAAAGGCGAGCAAGAGGGCGCTTTTTTGAAATTGCACGTTCCAATCAGCATCTTAGATGGGAATGTATCAGGTCTTCTTTCTAAAAAATAAAAAAAGCATTGATCGGGATTACTGACCCTTCTCCGGCTTTTGAGAGGAACAAACCACAACAAACGTCGACTTTATTTAATTGAATGATGGGGTGACTGCAGGAGCCTTAAAACCCTAGCCTAAGAGTTTAGCGAAATCCGTTCTGGTTTGCATGCGCGGTAGAGCGCCACAATATCTAGGTTGCTGGCAGCAAGTACATTCTTATTGCCAGTGTCGATTTTCTTGGTTCAGTATACGCAAAGAAAGCGTTTGATAGGATGACCCAAAATAGTTTTGACCCATCAGACACCGCACTTTAGGTAGCTACAGGGTGGAATATATTTCAGGTATTTACGCGGACATCAAAACACAAAGGACCGCTGATTTGCAAGGCATTCGGATTCATACCGGAACTAATCTATACGAGCTGGTACTCGTTAATGGTTCCCGTTCGGCCTTGCGTGCCCCATAGCTCAATAGTCGCAGGTTCACGCTCGGTCGAGTCACGAGAAGTGAGCCTAGCATGTACTCAATACTGGTGAATGTTCCCAAAGACGCTGTTGTTGTTAGTATTCGCGTCTCCAGCTCGTTGCTCGCCCTCCCGCGGCGGAAACGTGAAGCGCTCTAGTGAGGGTCCCCCGGTTCTCCTGTTCAGCAGGCACGGCAGAACTGCTCGCGATCACGGCCCGCCAAGAGTAATTTCCGAATGAAAACAGCACTCTTCACCGTCCCAATGTAATGCTGCAGCCGGTATGTGGTTTTACCTTGCTAGAGAGTTTTAATATTGCGCATAGAAGCAAACGCGAGCTCTGTGCGTTTGCATTACAGTTGCGTGCTCCAGGCTGTGCATACGTGTCGCCGCCATGCGCCAATTAAAGACCACAATTTGGAACTCCGCGCATGCGCTGTGTGGAACACGCAACTCTAACGCGAACACACTGCTTGCTTTCGCTCGCAGACGCATATTGAAACTTACTACTTTTTCACCGGTTTTCCAGCACCAACGAAATGGGCTGCAGTGAGCGGACGTGCAAGTGGGTAGGCGTTCCTTCGAACTAGAAAACCTGAAATTGGCAATACGACGGCATGTAAAAATTAAAAAGTATATTTGTTCTAAAAAAATATTAAAAACAAATTTCGTTTTTTTTTTTTTGGGGGGGGGGGGGGGCGTTTGGTTTGGAACGATTGGCGGCGACTTTGAATGTTTTGGCCGATTGTCAAAAGTCGCGACTTTGATAGCACCCTACGCTTTATCCACAATTAATGTAATTTTACGTTGATTCCTCAGCTAAGCTAGAATGTTTTCACTGATTATAGACCATTTTTATGTCATAACATGTTAATTAGAAATACTGCTATTGGCACCAGTGATGATAATTTGCAAACTTTTGACTGCCATACTTGTTCGTGCGTTTGAAATTATATCATAATCCACAGATAGTATTAGAGCTTGAAAACTACGTATTAAAATATCTTAATTGTATTATCATTATTACTACAAATTGCGATAATGAAGGCCCCCAATAAAAGCCAAGGTTAGAAAAATACGCAATTGGAAAGGTCTCGTTTTGTTTTCTTTTTAGCAAATGAAGGACTCTGACATCGTTATCAAGATAGACGCACAGTCAAACACTGGATGTAATATAAAATCCTATGCATCACCCGTTGCTTTAAAAGCACACACACCTCTGTTGTCTGAATCGGATACCGTCTTTCGGTTTTTGTACTGAGAACAGCGTCTCTTAATTTATACGTTTTGTGAAAATATTCTAAACTCATCGCCCGTGGCGATATTTTGTAAAATTTTGATTGATTCTGTTATTCTTGTGCTGGAAATAATGTTAAAGCAATTAATCATCTAAACACCCCAAAACATATTAAAAGGCCCGCAGTTTATTATTTCACATCCCAATTATCTGAGCGAGAAAAGGCAGCAGGAACACACAAATATCCGCATTGATTTGTTTCAATAAATGCAATATTTTATGTTACCTCTAAGGTGTATGAAAGACCCTGCCTTTAAAAGGACACTGAGCTCTCCAAAATATTTTGAAGTGCCTGGATCGGACACGTATGTCACAAAATAAATTTTCCGCAAACAACTTCTTTAGCTCAATAATTACGCTGTGAGACACGTCTTGGGGTATGAAAGAATCCGAAATCAACCCCTATACCGAGAAATATAATCCTAATTAGAGGTTGGTTTCGGTTTCGGTCCCGAATTAAAACGTGCCTCCTGGCGTAAATATTACGATAAACATCGTTTTTTGTTTTCGGGATAAAGAGGTGACCTGCGCGCACAACACCCTAGCTTCCTCGTATAAGCGGGAATAATTTGTGTCGCTCAGTGAAGCCAGCACACTAGACAGGCTCAGCAACTGGTGTACCGGCGTGCATCTCCGACCCTCACTACGGAGCCGTGTATAGAGAGAGTTTGGTCAACGGGAGGAGCGGGCAGAGCCAGGGCGTGCACCAGAAGCAGAAAGAGGGCTTGACATGCTCTCTTGACCAACCAGAAACCTAAAAGAATCCCCTAGCGATGGTAGCGAGAAGCAGATTTAATCATAGGTACGTGGTTTTCATAAGCGCGTAAGAGTTAAATGTAGAAAACTTTCATGGTTGAAAATAGGGTTGATATTTCGATCATGATCATGCAGAAAGATGTAAGAAACGAATGTGCCGCTCGAACTCTGTTTTGCTCGAACAGAGTGTGACCACTCGGACGGCAGATTCCCGGCCCTCGGCACCTGGTGTACGGATTATGTTGATTGTTCCGCTAGTCGCGCTCTTCCACCATGATTTTGGATGACCGTGATTGAAACATCACGTGCACAATATTTTCAGTCACCGAGAGTCACTCCGACGCACTTATCCATTTCGTTTCTCGCGACCACCGCCATGGTAATTTTTACGGCTTCTGGTTGGCCACATTCGAATTTGTGAAGACGCCCTGAAACACGCCCAGCACGCTTTCGGCCAATGGCGTCTCCTCATTTGCATCCTATACTTCCCAGTGAATGGACAAACTCTCTGTATATACGGCTGTGCCTTAGCATATCCGCCATTTTGGAAAACGAGCGGCGCCACCTATGGTGAGTTGGAGTCACGAATAGAATGCAAAGAATAAAAAGGGATTGGAACAGTATTGTCAGTCCTTGAGATGGGGGACCTGCCACTTCCGGTATCCAAAAACAACTCTCAGCATAAAGAACGCAGATGCCATACAGCCGGATGTCAATATCCGCCACACTCACAATCGGTTTTAACTCTGCGAAATCAGTTTCGTATGCCACCGTCAACCGACAGGACACTCCTGAGGTGTCATTTAATTAAAAAGACAACGCACAATTTTGCATGTTTTTTTTTTTTTAAATAAATTACGGGATTGTCGATTGGCGGGCGGGCCGGTCAGCGCCGTGCTATGGGACGCTGCGGCATTATCAACAAGAATAAGTGAGTGCGCCAAAATCTGCGCTCACTCTCGCTAATAACGCCGAAGCGCTCCATAAGACGGCAGTGATCGGCCCGCCGGTCGAAGCTCACGTGATATTATTAAAAAAAATTACTAAATTGTAGAGCAACATCAGCGCAATATTCGCAGGGAGACCACGACAGCAAACCAAATATCTTCCCCCCGCGAAGCGGGCTTCGCCACTTGAGGAGTATGAGTGAGGGGAAGAACGCTTCACAAACTGCCTCGTAACAGATGGCTGCGCCTCGAAATCCAAACGCACCGCTCCCACAAACCCCCTACTTGACAGCGCACTATTTTTTCTGGTATCTCATGCATTGTTTCATTTGATCGCTTTGTCATTGTTGACAGGACGTTACAGGGGAAAAATCGCCTCCTCCCTGCTCTGCTCTGCGTTTAGCGAGTCCATAGAACAGGCCGTTTACTACCGGAATCGAGGTCCCCCAACTACGAGTCACTTTCACCTCTCATTTTGTAGCCCAACCCGCGCACACGCACATGAACTGCTTTATCACGCTCGAAGCGCGAAAGCGGCGTGAGCGTACAAACATACTAATAAGCGTGCGCGCTACGGAACGTCTTGGGACGACTTCAGAGCCCATGAGCACCCGCATAAAGCGTGGACGGAACTCAGATGTGGAACCCGTGTCTGTAATCGAACTTACCTATTAGTCATCATTTTCGACCACGGAGCTAAACAGTTTGTGAAACATACGCGCAACTGACGGCTGAATCAAGGCCTCGGTCATGTGCAACAGTGTACAATATTTGTCACGAATGACAATTCAGGAGGCGACGAAACACTGAAGCAAACTAGACGTTTTATGGGGCGAACCTGTGCCCAAACAAAATAAGATTGAGCGGAAGATAGCACGCGTCGATGGCGGAGTAACGGTAGGACCGAGCGCAGGCTACAGACTCCCCTGTGCGGCGCGGTGCAGCCTCTTAAACACTGACAGGTCAAAATATTTTTTTTAAATATCTGAAACGATTGAAAATGATGCCTGGACATTGCCCTCAAAATTCGAAACTTCGAAACTCAGTAATTGTGAAGTAAAAAAAAAAAACAATTCCCCAAAGTCAAATTTAAAGTTCCCGCGCGATCCGCGCCAGTGCAGTGACGTCAAATATTGGCTCATCTTGCGGCTCGAGTTTCTCTCACGCCTCCGAACCGACCCAAAGTGTCGTGTTCGCCCGCGTCCCGCGATCAACCGCTCTGCTCCGTGCGTGCCGCCTATCGCTGTGAGCAGATGACGACGCTTCACTTTCGAGGTTGAAGTTCTTTTAGGGCTCTTTCAGCGATCTCGGATTCTTTGAAACGGTGTGAGGTCGAAGAGAACGCGCAGTGGACTTTTGGGAGCGACGTGAGGGGCCACGTCGCACCGGTGCTGCGTGAAAGGCTGCCCCGGCGGAGTCACAACCGAAACTACGGTACACAGACACCAAACCCAGCTGGTTTGACCGTTTGACGATTTCCTTTTCGAAGTCGGAGAGGTCGTTGGGCACCTAACAAAGAAAACTTTGTCCCATTCCCTGACTCACCGATCAGCCTCAGTGCTGCATGTGTCGAGCGCCGCCACGTTTTCCGAGGGAAGATAAAAAGCCAGGAGGCGACATTACTCCGGACTCCGATTTTGGGTATTTCAAAAAGAAGGGCCGTAGTACGTTCGCAATTGCGTAAAGAAACATGTTTTACGAATGCCGTTATTGAATAATATAAAAATGTCGCTTATAAAACTTCTAAATTTCATAATTTTTGACGTCACAAATAAAAAGAAGCTTGGAAAGAAAGACGGCAAAAAAAAAAAAACGAACGCGCGCAAGGAAAAAATTTTTTTTTTCGCGTTGTGTTATTTTTTTTTGCGTGTCTACGATTACAACCTGTATTGTATTAGACAAAAAAAAATACCTTTGGGGTTGTCAGTTCCCCTTTAAGCCTTCCCTGGGAGCTTATAATATTCTGCCTCGATCCTTCTCGAACTATACATTCTGAACATGAACAAACTAGACCAGCGGTCATCAAACTCATTCGAGTGCAAGGGCCAGAGAGCCCACCCTTGAAAGGTCGATGGCCAACTGGGGGAAGGGGCGGCGGCAATATTTTGTTATTTTGGGACAAAAAATAAACAAACAAGCAGCAGTGGTGTGTCACGTTGCAAAGCAGCCGTCTTTCCCAGCGACACCCTAGTTATTGTCTAGGGGACCCTCGTGCTTTCTGCTTTTTATAAGCTCACAGTTTTGCCATCTTCAGCTTTCATTTGCATATACGACTACTTTAGACCCACCCTGATGTTATACAATTTAAAACACCAACGTACTAGCAGTTTTTAATAGAACGAAGCAAGCACACGTGCCTTGCCCTGTCGCAAATATCAACAGGCATAAGAAATATCTCTTCACACTGCAGTTTTTGCTTTCATGGCGATTTTTATAGCAGCATTATAAAAAAATACCTGCATATGAAAGGTATTTTCTGACGGCCAGGAGCCCGAGCTCATAGCTTGATCTTTGGCAGTTCCTCCTGCTGATAGAGAGTTCGTGCAGTCGAGGTGTCTTTTTGAGCAAAGAGCTCGCACTTGTAGCCTAGTAGTGGTATTGCCGTTACCATTGATTTACATAAAAAACGGCCGAGAAGCAAATATTTAGACGAAGCAATACTCCCGCCCTCCTCCCTCCACAAAAAAAACAACAACTAAATAGTGCAAAATGTATGAACAGGTTATATGAGTAGAGCTCCTTTTGAGCTGAAATGAATCGACGATATAAAACTATTATTTATGCCGCGTGTAGTGCTCGAGGTATGGGAACGGGGGCTCGCAGCCGCGGGAGGTTGGCGGGCCGCGTGTTTGAGGCCACTGCTCTAGACGGTTCTCCAACCTTCTCAAATCTTTAAATAGATAGATAAAGGTAAAAGGGCATGCACTGCCGGGAATCGATCCCGAGCCGCCTGCGTGTAAACCCAGCGCGCTGCCGACTCGGCGATGTAAGCGCGCGACAATATTAACAAGCTCGTGCGCGTTGTAAGACCGGTTTTAAGTTAAACAAATAGGTAGTCTGAGAGTGTGTGTTGTGAACACGTGTTCTGCGCATTTTGTCAATTCAATTTGCCTTGGTTTTCCAGCTCACCGACTGTTCCCAGACGCAGTCTTACGAGACAGGGTAATTTTACGTTCATTCCGTGTATAAATATATACCGAGCTTCACCCGGGTTTATGAGTAAGCGATGACTGCCGCACTTCCTCCATCGTCGCAGCATAGCTACGACGGCGCCTGCTCCATCAGTAGCACGGCAGCAGTAACTGTGCCACTGCCTGGGTCACAGTCGAGCGCCCACGAAACTACAAGCGCCGCAATTGCGAATAGAGGGCTCGGAAGTAGGGGAGGACGAAGAGGGGGTGAAGACGAGCGGCGCTAGTCCGAACTCACCGGAGCATTCATCCCATTAATGGGGATGGATCCGGCGACGGTGGCCTTTCTGTACTGTCTACTTTCTGCTTCTATTCTTTGTATGCCTGCATGGCGGAATGGGGTAGAGCAGAAAGCAATTCCCACCCAAGGTCACTTCCACGCTCTGACAAGCCTCGCTTGTTTTTCTCCGCTTGCTGCAAGACAAACTTTCTTGCACACAATTCAGTTTGCACGTTTTTCATCGCAAAAGTTTTAAAGGCGGATGCCAGCTTCGTCCTCCCGCGCGCATCACTCAGGGTGTGGAACTTTGAGCCGCTCTTTTATGTTTGTTCCAGCCAGCGGTGCGCCTTAGACGGTTGTATGTTTTATTAACATCAGGATGTAGAATAAAACCCAGATGGTTTAAATGGTGATTTAAATCACAGTAATTTTACTAGGATGATTTATCTAAACCCTTCCTGCGAAAATAATCCCTAAAATACTTCTCTTTTACCATTTGTCTATCATTTGATATTTTCATATTTTCTAAGTGCTTATGTTTTAGATCTAAATGAAAGAACCAAAGAAACAAGAAGTATTTATAACAGCCTGAACACGAACAAAACGCAAATTACTTCTGGGAAAATCAGAGCGTTGAGCTTTCTTTATACCTTCAACTTCCTTCCTTAGTTACATTGTTAAAAAAAAAAACGTAAAATTTTAGGAAGCATCAACAGGACCGGAGCCGTACTTGAGCGGTCGTTGTCTTATTCCCGTAATCGAGGTTCAGACAGTCCCTGTGATGTTTGCCAAACGAAAAAGATTTCGGGTATTCGGCCAACTCTTTTCTCCTTATATCACTCATTTATGACGTTGTTAACGTCTGCGGCCAGTATTAGAAGTTTTTCTGATATATACGCTAGTTTCTCTACTGAAACCTGGCGCGCTACCAGCTTTGTGCGAAAGAGACCACCTCGACAGGGGTGCGGATTATCATCCGACACGCGCATTAACACAAAGTAACACGAGGCGCAGAACGACGCCTCAGTTTGGCCGGCATTTTGAAGTTTTCGTTCGCGTCTGGAGACAAGCTCTTCTCACCGATGCCTTTATGGTGAGTACATTCAAAGTGCCTTGGCGGATTCTTAGTAGTTGTAGCGCATTCCTTGCTGGGTGCGGCGGATTACGCCGCAAGAATGTACTGTTTGCTAGGAACCGCGCTTTTCTCCGGACTAACTGTTGTGCTCCGCTCATGCAGGCATTATAAACCGGTTAGGGTTTGAGCTGTGCGTTGTTATAGCCCCTTCCCCTTGCAAATAGCGAGCGCTCGCAGATTTGAGACTCGGAGCATCCGGTCTCGGCCAATGTTTCGGCGACAGAGCGGTGGAGCGACGGCTCTCAGCGGCACACAACAGACAGCGTCGGAGCTGCTGCTCGCTGGCGGCTCCGCTTTTCTCACCAGGGGTGGTGGGAGAACAGCGGAACAGCCGGGGAGTGCGCGAGCGCGACGGCTGTTCTGCCTTCCATGCTTGCTGGCCCCGCCAGCCCGGCGTACTGGCTGAGTACCGCACGAAAAGCGGCCTGCTAAACGAGAACGGCTCGTATTTACTGCCTTAGCTTATAAGTCAACCGATCGGTGTACTTTTCCCACGAAATAAGCAGACCCCCAAGCAAGTAAGCGTGGCACCTTTTACACGTGTCGATCGCAACTCCGGTTGTTTGGCGGGAACGTCGGCTGTCGTATCGCTTCGCCGAACTTCGAACGGTTCGTAGCTACGCTCGTAACAGCACCGCATCCCTCTGATATTCTCGTAACTTTCTATCGTAAAGTGCTGCTGGCGCCACTTTCCCACAGATCGGTTGGAGCCCTCGGCGATCGCTCCACCGGCTCCAGATCTACAAGCGGCGCACGGAGAGATTGCTCGCATTTCGCGAGGGGCACGGGCGCGCGCTGAGAGCTAGCTATTTGTCAAGGGAAGGGGCTAACGGAATTAACTTTTTTAGAATGAAATACAAGTATTAATTAATCTTTCTGTAAACAAAAGTTTGTACATATAATTTTCGCGTCCTGTATCATTGATACAAGACACCAGTGGGACCAGGCACTTGCCTGGTGCCACTGGTGATGGTCCTATGCCTTTTTGGTTCCACCGCCATAGTGAGAAAAATGTTTTTAAAGACATCTTAACATATATCAAATCAAGAGGCATAAAAATTCAACCATAAGACAAATGCAAACATCTCGCAATGAAAGCATTCTTATATGAACTATGCATCCAATTTTCACCGCAGTAGTGATAAAATTTTATTAAAGTTTTTTTATAACATGTTAAAAATAAGACGCAAAAAAGGCAACTGTGAGACAAATGCAAACATCTTCGAAGAACAGTTTTTTTTATATGAACCTGACAATATTGTTATGATTTGTCTGAAGCTTTACAGGTATGAACCTTGATGGCAAGCAAAGAGACATGCCAAAAAATGACCTGTAGCTTCTAACGACATTTCTCCGCTCAAGTTCCAAGAAAGAGGCGGTGGTCATTGGAATCTCCAGATCAGTCATGCTGAGACCAAGCTAAACCAACAGAATGCGGCAGCAATCAGCGCCGTCCCATTGCTAGTCTCCTGCTTTGGAGAGGACCTCCGAGAGCTTGTCCAGATATATGAGGTGAGACATGCTTCCTGTTATACACAGTTTATTGTGGGTGTACATCTTGCATGTTTAGTAGAAGTTGAACCAGAGGGTCTAATAATTTGTGAATTCTATTCCTTACGTTTGAAATGATGGCATGCTCGACAATTGTTATTATTGAAACTGATCCAACTTGTGCTGCCAGTGTACCACCAATGGAGCCTACAAGGTTGCACAGATTAATTATGTAATTCTATAAAATACATTTTAATTGTGGTTCATTTAGCTGTGGAGGATGCACTACCTCGACCATTGTTGAAAGACACAGTTATATTGTAATGACATGGACATACATAAACCACAATCTGCAAATAAAATTCAACTTTGATATTGGTGACCAGCACTCTTGTTATAGCATATCGAAGAATGTCTCCATTTCGTATCCTTGCTCAAGAACTTAGTTTGTAGCTTATTAAGCATGTCTCATGCCTAAATATATTTTAAAATGTGGACATTGATTCGTTTTACGAAATCTTTATTCATTTAGTGTTTTTGATGGGTTCAAGCATTTTTCGTAGTGGTGGGGTTGGCCACAATGCTCGTGAGGGACAGTTTTTCTTTTTCAATGTATGAAACATTCTTACCCGTTTGTGAAGACTGTCGTCATAATAACAAATCATGGGGATGTATACAAGCATATGTATTAATTGTTGTCTGTTGATTATGATTGTTCACCGTGGTCGTTGGAAAGTATAAAGATAGTTTATTGAATGCAGACAAGTGGGGAAAATATGTGCCCACTAAAGTTTTCTTTATCCGCTATATCACAACAAACGTCTCTGCTCTTTAAGCTCTCTTAGGAAACAACAAAAATCACGGAGATGTTTCGTGGTGGTCTGCCCGTATGCCCTACGATTATTGCACAGGGTGAGCTTTAAATGTGTTTTCTTTGTGCATGCACTGTAGAAAACAATAGATACTTTCTTATTGTACCCAAGTGTTTCCCATGCTTTGAACAGTTATCACGGAGGAGATTGCAGCTGGTTGGGAGAGTTCGAAAAGGTGTCTCCTGGAATTTATAGGGTGGCAGCTGACGTTCCACTAAGCGACTTAGCATCTTGAAGGGCTTTAGAACCCGAGTCTGTCCTTAGAGATGTTGCAACTTTCCTTGCTAAGTTAAGAGTTTGAATTGTGAGGCTTTACTTGAGTGACTTCTGGACTTTTATTTTTCCTTCCGCTGTTGTTTTCTAATAAAAAAAAAATAAAATAGAGCGGCGGCTGCCGCCCGGGTGCCGCTCACTCCTCGTGACGCCACTGCGTGAGGGACCCCAAGAATTAAAAAAAAAGATAGCCACAATGGGGCAACGTGAGCAGGCACCTTCCCTGGCATGTACTTTTGGTGGGCTTCACAAATCAGCTGAATAGAAATATGCTTTTTCTCCAGGTACTCTGAAGACAGCAGATGGAGCACACGAACGCTAGTCGACACAAATCCACCGATAGGACAAGGTCTTGACCCTGGAGCTTGCAGGGACCTCAACAGTACGTGCATTACTTTGCATGTGGTCTTCGATGGACTTTACCAATCAACTAAATGAAAATATTTTTTTTTTGTTTTCAGCCTTTTTTTATTTTAATTAAATTTAACTTCTATTTTTGTGTTCACTGATATGCCAGTAAGCCTTATTATAAGTCATTCGCTCTGTAGGCCATTTCATTTGACTTCCAAGTGAAATCAGTCGGTAGATGTCGTGAAAGCTAGAAAAATGAGCCACCAAATGGAGCAAGGTTATTGGCCTGCAAGCTCATTAGCCTGCAAGGGCCTCAAAGATTACAAAAAAGTGGAACAATATGAACGTGTGCCTTGCATTGCATGTGTTGCTTGGTGGACTTTACCAGCCAACTAAATAAGACGTTTTTGCTTTCAGCTTTTCTGGTAACAACAAATGAACTTCTTCACTGCTACCATTTTCGCTTTTTCTGAAACAGTTGAATTCCAAAGATTCCTTTTTTTCTTTTTTTGCAAACACATTACACACAGTATCCAGAGTGGCAAACTTTTTGCGTTTAGGAGAATTGACTGATAATCAGAATGGACAAATTTAAATATTTAATTCATTCGTTTATTTATTTATTTATTTATTTATTTATTAGCGGATCAGATGAGCATTGCTTGCATTGTTAATTTTATATACACACAACGTGTCCCCTAAACAAATTACAAGGTTTTGTTCACCGCAAAAAAATAAAAAAACATGCATGGTTGAACGTTAAGTTTTTGCCCAAATGTGAACCTAGAGGTCCAAACCAGAGTGCAAAGTTTCAGAACAACCGTTCTCTTAATCAAAAGTTATGAGTTATTTTCTGAGAGTTTCAATAGGAAAAATAGAACCCGTTCTCGGTAAATGGCGCCATTCAGCTACATGTATTTGAAAGCTCCGCCAACCCGATTCTTCCATTGAAGCTTTCAGTAAACTGCTTATACCTTTTGATTAAAATAACGGTTGGTTCTTATACTTTGGCATATAATTTGGACCCCTAAGGCTATATTTGGGCGGATACAGCATTCGGCAAATGCATGCTTTATTTTTGCGGTGAAAAAACCCTGTACATTTTTTGGGGATGACACGTTGTACTACTGGTTTATGAGAATTGCGGCATCAACCCTACCACTCTTGAATTATGGTTCACTTACCATAAACTTCAGTAACGTTTTTAATACCAGGAAAATGCCTCGACGGTTCATTTACCGCGGGCACCGTTTGCGGTTTCAGTCCCGTAATTACATACTGCGCCTTTATGGTCGTATGCTTGTTATACGGTTCTGGTAATGTGTTCTCCCACTATGGTTTCTATAGAATTACGGGAGGTTTACGACTACTAGCTGGCAGAGTTAACGAGACTTTTTCCCGTAATTTGACGTTTTTTGTTTTTTAGCAGTGTATACATAAGTTTTATTGCAAACAACGGCATTTGTAAGCCTGTTTTTTAACGCAATTGCGAACGCACTACGAATCTTCTTTTCAAAATACCGAAAATTGGAGTCCGAGTGATGTCGCCTCCTGGATTTTTATCCTCCTCGGAAAACATGGCGGCGCTCGACGCATGTAGCACTAAGGGTGATCGGTGAGTCGGGGAATCGGACGAAGTCCTTTTTTTAGGTGCCCGACGACCTCTCAGAGTTTGAAAAGGAAATCATCAAACGGTCGAAACAACTGTGTTTGGTGTCTGTGTACCGTAGTTTCGGTCGTGACTCCGCCGGGGTCGCCTTTCACGCAGAACCGCGCTTAAAAAGCCCGTGCGTCTACTTTCCGCACAACACTCGTAGAATCAATCACCGCAACGTACGGAGGTAGCTCAGCGAATGACGATGCTGGAAACATATGTTTAGACCAAATAAAACGCAGTCTGAGTTGTGACATTGAGCGATGCAAGCGTGACGTTTTGCATTGCTTACTGTCACAACTCAGACTGCGTTTTTTGGTCTAAACATATGTTTCGGCATCGTCATTCGCTGATCTGCCTCCATACGTTGCAGTGATTGGCTCTACGAGTGTTGTGCGGGAAATGGACGCACGGGCTTTTTTTAGAGTGCGGCGCGACGTGGTCCATCACGCCGCTCATAAAAGTCCAGTGCGCGTTCTCTTCGACCTCCCACCATCTCAAATAATTTGAGATCGCTGAAAGAAGCCCTAAAAGAACTTCAAACTCGAAAATGAAGCGTCGTCTGCTCACAGCGCCAGGCGGCAGGCACGGAGCGGTTGATTCAGGGTTGACCGCGGGACGTGGGCGAACACGACACGGAGGCGTGAGAGAAACTCGAGTTGCAGGACGGCTCAATCTTTGATGTCACTGCAATGGCGCGGATCGCGCGAAAACTTCAAATTCGGTTTCGGGAATTTTTTTTTTCACTTCACCAATACTGAGTTTCAAGGTTTAGAATTTTGGGGGTAATGTCCAGGCATCGTTTTCAATCTTTTCCAATAATAAAACAATGATTTTGACCTGTCAGTGCCCATTTAAAGGTTCAAATTTACAGTAATTATTTCTGTCGCATTGTTTTCAGTGATTGGACGGATTGATCAATCAATCTGTAATGTTTTGAAAATAGGTAGAATGATTAAGAGGCACTAGTTTATAGTACAGTGATTTAAATAAAATAAATCTGATTTATTTGATAAAAAAACAATGCTTTTTCTACCCTGATTAACATGCATATTCAGGCAATGAATACATATGATAAGTTAGTCGTGCTGAAAGGCCCTAGCTTAGTGTAGTCTACACACCCCGGTAAGCAACTTCATTATAAAAAAAAACGAATAGATTCGAAAGTTTGAGAGACAAAAAGAAAACATATAATTGTAGTATTGATGTTGCTTGGCCATAGAGTTATTACAATAAACGCTAGAGGCTCAGCTGGCGCTAGTGTCTACAGGACTTCCGATTGCAAATTGAAGCAGACAGCATGCAGTCTACATTTCCAGCCTCCCTGTGTATTCCTATGGGAAAACGCGCGTGAATTTTGTCTCTTCGCCGGAAAATAACATGAATAACTTTTGTCATTTCAGTTTGTAACGGATAGTATGTACCTTTATTGGTATTGTGAAAGTGTAATTGCTTTAGTTACAGCATTTTCTTTACCACTGAACGATGTTAAACTTCGCTCTATTTCAGGCCCAAACCCCTGTTTCAAGGAAGGTATGTGAAAACGAGCGACGAGTTCTAAGCAAACTAACGATCGAAAGGAATGTAGTGTGTGTTCAAGGTTCGCTAGCATTTCGGTGGTGCTTATATATTGCTAATATGCCCGTCCTGTCATTGGATGAAAATGACTCCGTCGTGTATCTTACGATCGGTTAAAGAAACATTCGAACGCAAAAAAATAAAGCACGTGAGCTACGAAAGGTATGTCGTTTTATTATTTCCTATGTCGGGCAGTTTTTATCGGGCACCTGCTCTCTGGCTCCCCTCGTTGCAAAGATTTGGAGCGTGCGGGTGATGACATTTGAACCCAGAACAAGCATCTTCGCGCATATTCATGAGCAGAAAGAATGAAGCAGTACTTATTTATTGCAAATCTGACTATATTACGTGGCTTTCAATTTATTTTGATCGTCTGCATGCACAGGAGTTACTTATCCAGTATTACTGCGTAGTTCTTGCCGTCTCTCTCGGTTTTCACATGTCCTTCGTTCGTTTGGCACGTATATCCCCCATGTTGGAAAGCGTCGACGCCGTGTTCGCGCTAACAGTGTCAGACAGTGCACAAAAATACACGTACGAAGCCGTTTTAGCACCGTTTTTAATGCGATGAATTTGAAAGAAAAACCGCCGTAACTGACCAATTTATTTCGTCTGCGTGACTGAGAAATGTTCCAATGTGCCTAGTACGTACAAATTATTCGTCAGTATTTGCTCTTATAATCGAGCGCAGAGAGAAAATGCACTCGCTTTTTCCCATAGGAATGCATTACCGGAAGTCAAATTTCAGACTGCTTGCTGTCTGCTTCAAAATGCAACAGCACACTAGCGCCAGCTGAGCCTCTAGCGTTTATTGTAATAACTCTATGTTCTTGCGTTCGGTTGCATTTCATCTGACTTCGAAACCCTGCCCTAAATTAGAGTGCTGACACCACTATAATCTTACGATTGAGATATTTAGCACCAGAGTACAAACTACTTGCATGAAATGTAGGAACTGACTAGAGAAAGCCCACTAAACTCTCTCATCACCCTAAGTTATGATATGGAAAGAACCTCCATTTACACCTCCTTGAGATGACTTATAATGCCCACCTTGAATGGTCTATGATGAGCCACACCTTAACGGGAGTTTATTCGCGTCATTTCGTAAAG
>JAZHYW010036686.1:0-51975 GCA_037355805.1 Ixodes ricinus
TACAGTGCGCCCCAAACTTAACGCCGCCACTCGAACGCCCGACTTTCGCGGAGTGGCCGCTATCCTGGCGGCAGCCGTTTCAACTAGTCGGTCACGTGAAGGCCATTCCCAATCTCCGGACCGGGGGAAGGGGAGGTAGCAGGGCCGCCGCTAAGGGCCCCTGACTTTGCGAATCACAGATTCATATCGTCGGAATCGCGTTGTTGTTTTTCTGTGCGCTTTGTCTGCATCCTATATTCCGTTTTAGCTTCAGTATAGACGCAGCGGACGCTACGAGGTATTGGGACAAACCAAGCAACGTCGAAAACGCAAGTCACTGGGACTTTTTTTGTTTACGATTTGTTCAGCGATGATAGTACACGTACAGAGACTTGACGAACACCATGATGAGGCGCTTTTGACGCTGTCTAATTGGTTCATGAGCTCATCACGTTGGCGGCGTTTGGACTTCAGGTGAAACAAAGTATAGCTGCTCCTTTAAGCTTCCTCCTCAACGATGAATTTTCAAAATTGCTTTGCTATCAATACAATTTACTGACGCCAACGTGCCCGTATCCTTGAACCGTCTATGTATTTCAGCGCCAGTCCTTCCGAACAGGAAGGCTACTTGCTTTAAGAAATCATTATCACTTGATCCCCTTTGCGAATCAGTCGCAATCTTTGCAGGACCCTTTTATCTTTCATTTACGTTATTGTATATCTGGATATACTATACTGTTCCTTATTCTCTCCAAAACGGTCAGCGCTACAATTTTGATCGTATAAAAAGTCCTATACAGCTCCTTCTTTTAACTGCTATATGCCGCCTCGCATATCGAAGCCGGTGAGATGGAAGGTAGTAGGTCTCTGGGAGGCCCGACATTCCAAGCGCCAAATTTCTTCTACGACAGGCGTTGGCCAGAAAACAGTAAGAAGGACAATCGAGGTGTATCGTGATGAACAGCGTGTAAACAATGCTCCTCGTGGAACACAAGCGCCGGTGACGTTAACTGAGGAGGATCGACTCAACGTAGCAGCCATTTGTGACGACCCGTTCCTCAAAGTTCCGGAGCTCAAAAGCATCCTAAACTTAAGGGTTTCGAGGAGCACCATCGAACGGCGCCTACACGAGGCAGAACTCTACTGCAGACTCGCTGCCAAAAAGCCACGTTTATTCGAGCGACACCGCCAGGCCCACTCGTCTTGGGGAAATGAAGAATGGAGCTAAGTGGGTGTTCACCGATGAAGTCAGCTTTTGTAGCCGATGCATCGAAAACTGCGCGTCTGGCGGCCGGCCTATTGCAGGTAACGGTTTTAAATGAAATTTATTTGCTACTCTCTGTACATTAAAAAGTCATTTTATTATTACTTTTTTGTGTGTGTGTGTGTGATGACCACAGTTATATATATTTGCAGATATGATGCCAAAGATGTGCAGCAAGTAGCGGCAAGCGGTAGATGCACCGTAAGCATGTGGGGTACTGTGTGTGACAAGCGCAGGACTGGGTCCCCTCTACAGACTGGTGGGCAGTTTCGACGCACTACAGTTCACGGACATCATTGATCAAGTGTTGCTGCCTTTCCTGCTGGACGGACCTTAGCCAGACGGCTTGTTTTTGCTGCAACATGACCGTAGTCCTGTGCACCAGGCTGACACTGTGAAGAGACTCCTGGAGCAGCGTGCGATCACCGCGCTCCCATAGCCACCCGGAGGCGCTGACTTGAACGTAATCGAAAATGTCTGGGGAATCCCCAAGAAGCGTTTGTCGCGAAGGAATCTCGTCGACTCGCTCTGTGGGGACCCTGGGGTCAACCATCAAAGAAGAATGGGATCGACTGCGGCAGACCCAGGCCGCATACTCGTACGCAATTTGTACGAATCACTTCCAAGACGTATGCAAGCTGCGATTGAAACAAATGGTGCCTACACGCGACACTAAGTAATTTAGTAGTGAAATGTAGTTGAGTCTCTGAAAGTAAAGAGGCTGATTAAAAAAAGCTGCATGCTCATTGCTGGTCGAAAGTAGTGAGACAATCCATACAGTGGGCTTAGTTTCTTGTTTATACGATAAAATGGGGCTTCCCTGAATATTTTACACGACCACAAGCTGGTGAGGTGTTCACGTAAACAAGGTTCCGCGATTGTTTTGCATGCGCAAAATTCGACATGATTCAACTGAATTGGTCACCACAAAGTCAAATTTTGATACGCGTGTTCTGAAATATTTGCAAAACAGTACCACAATTTTCTGAATAGGCAGATGGAGGCCTCTAACCACGTTAATATTTCGCCTGAAAATAGATGTTTATTTTAGTTTACACAAAGGATCCGTAGTTCTAAAAACAAAGCATTGAATGAATGTAAATGCTTGGCCGCGAGATATATAAATGACGAGTGCTTTGGTAGAAGAGACCAGCGCGGCGGTGCACCTGCCGACAGAATCTTCAGACACAGGTTCGAGTTAGATTGTCATCAAGTATTTGTGAATAAACTGTTGTTCAACAAAACAAAGGCGGGATATTCACTAAAAGATCCTACAATGGTATGTGGAAAACCAATGAAACGGGGATATAATAACAAAACATTTAGCCCGTGCTCAGGCTCCGCCGTCATAAGGCCGAGAAATCACCTTGGGCAAGTTGTTGCGTCAAAGCGAGATTGTATTGATCGCTGGATAGAGAGACACTAAATACAATCCATGTCTATAACGGACCATAAACAAATCAAATGATAAAACAATAAACTTTAGTGAATAATAAATTCGTAATCTCTCCGTCGCTTTACTTCCACTAACATAAACGCACTGGGATATTTTCTGGCATCAGTTATATAAGTTACATTTATACGCACTTCACGACACGCAATCTTAAAAACGCCAAAAAGACGCACAAAAAAAAGAAAAAAAACGCGATTCCGACGATATGAGTTTGTGATTCGCAGAGACAGGCGCCTTAGCGGCGGCCCTGCTACATCCTCTTCCCCCGGTATGGAGACTGGGAATGGCCTTCACGTGACCGAGCAGTTGAAACGGCTGCCGCCAGGGATAGCGCCTCTCCGCGAAAGTCGGGCGTTCGAGTGACGGCGTTAAGTTTGGGGCGCTCTGTACTTCGAGTTCCCAGGCACAACATCCATCAGGCGTTGAAAACTGACTGGAGAGTTAGACAAGCCAAGCGGCAGTCGAGTGAACTCAAACAACCCTCTGTGGCAGATGAAAGCAGTTTTTGGAACGTCTGATGGGTGAATCTCGATCTGAAGAAACGCGCGACTGTCAATCCAGCGTTGTATACACGGTCGCGTTACCGAGCGCCTACATCACGAAGGAAATGCTGGGAAGAGGGTAGCTGTCTCGTACGGACAGATCATTAAGCCGCCTGTAATCCACACAGAGTCTGGCTTTTCCGTCTTTTTTCGGAGCGAGAACCACGGGGAACGCCCAGGGGCTCTTCGACTCACGTACTGAACCGGTGTCTATCATCTCGAGCGCAGCGTCTAGGAGTGCCCTTTTGTAAACGCTGATCGGTCGAGGGTTGCACCTCTGAGGCGGCGCGTCCCCGGTTTCAGTGCGATGCAGCAGGATGTCAGTCTTTCCAGGTGTTTCCGTGAACATCGGTGAGAAAGACTGCAGGACGGCTTGGAGCTCCTGCTTCTGCTGGCTGCTTGCGGGGCACTTTCGCAATGATTCTCGAACGCCGGCAGGCAAGACGTCCGACAAAACGGTGAAGTGAGCTGCAGTGGGCAGGTTATGGATGCAGTCCTCCCGTTCGGTAAACGGAGTCAGCTCCGGCTGTTGTCTCAGCCGGTATCCGCCACCAGAAAAGTCGAGTTTCATGCTTTCGCCTGTAATGAAATCTCGGCCCAAGATCACGGGTACCACGAGTCCCGGCAGCTAAAGAAATCGCTGACGCCGGTTCTTTCCATTAGACCGAATCTGCAGCCTCACGGCTCCTCCAGCTGTTATCGCTGTACCAGAGGCTAGCTGCAAACGGGTTTCGCACTCCCGGAGGTTACTTTTTTTGCTTTGCAGAGTTAGAAAACGAAATCCACTGTAAGCGAGATAGCAGCCCCGGCATCAAAAGTGCAGCAATGAGAAAATCGAGCAGTGAAATTGTCATTCGCGGTTCAATTATGTTAGGCTCTGGCTTGATTCGACATACCGGTGGAATCTGTTTCGCGGCCTCACTGCTCCAGAGACTGCGACGGCCGTCGGCGAGTGTCTGTCTGGTTTCAGCGTCGCCGGCCGTAGTAGTTTCCCTGGTTGTTCTGGTTCCGGCCCTTTGCCGCCGTCTCGTGCCACCTCTTGTTTGTAGTGTCCAGAAGTATTGGACACTGGTTTCGGTGATGGCTGGGCTGCTCGCACCCGTAGCAGCAGTCCGACGGCAGTTGTCTGCTTAGGCCACCCGCACCAAGGTGCCCGTCGGACCGCCTCCAGTGATCGGGTAAGGAACCACTATGGGAGGGCCTCCACCAGGCTTGCGACTGGCTGTTGTGAGGCTTGTTCCGTTGCGGCGGGGGTCAATGCTGCTGGGCTGCGGGTTTGCCACCGCACCGTGCCAGTTTTCGCCAGCACTTGCAGGAGCAGACTGATGAAGATGGTTCGCTTGGGTGGAGATCTCTGTTGGGCCCCAGCTTGCGATAGGGCACGGCACACAACCTCCCGCCTGTCGTGGCGACCCCCGCCCGAAACCCTCACGGGCCCCGCTGTGACGTCCGGGGACGTCTCGGGGAGAGTTAGGCGAACATACGCTTATCCCGCACGGGAGATCACCATTCATGCCAAGCCAACTCTCCTGGTTGACGTGGTAAGGAAGGGAGGTCTCAGCTCGGACAGTCCACTTGCGTGGAGGCCTCGGAGCCCCGCCATGCGCATGCCGGTTCGAGCGCGTACTTGGCTGGTGGCGGCGGCACGTAGTTCCGCTTGGCATGAAGAGCTTCCTCGATGAGGCGGGCGCCCCGGGCTAGCTCTTCATGGGCTCTCAAAGGTGCGGTTGATGAGGTAGACGTGGTACCTTGGGTGACAATGTCTTCTCACCCGATCTACTCTGTCAGACTCCGGTGACTTCGGGTCCGCCCCTTGAACAGCTCTTGTATGACCCGAACGTACCGGACCAGACATTCATCCGGGTTCTGCGTCCTTGCCTCGAGCTCTCGGAGAATCTGCGTTGCGTAGCCCGCGGGTAAGAACTCTTCTCGAAGCCTTGTCTGGAAGTCCGCCAGGATGGGGAAGGGGGCTTGCGACTTTAACCAGAACCTGGCGCTGGCTTCCAACGCCAACGGGACAATCCGGTCCACGATGAAGGCTTCCGAGGCACCGGAGGCAAAGTGGGCACGTCTGCAGCTCGCCCAGGAAGTCTGCCACGGACTTGACGTCGTGGTACCCCGTGTAGACTGGAACAGTCAAGCGTGGTCAGGGCTCTCGCGGCGGGGTTTTCTGCTGGTCAGGCGTGAAAGCCAGGCGCTGCATCACCGAGTCGCACATCTCTGTGACTTTCATGAGCAGGTTCATTTGTGCCGCTGTGGCCATCGAGGCTTCCTGCTCCCGTGTGAGCATGCCTGCGAGCACAAAAAAAGAAACGCCCCCCCCCCCAAACCCAACAAAAGCGCAACACAAGCGCAACACAAGAGCAACAAAAAAAAAAGAAAATAAAGCGCACCCCAAAACAACCCAATTGCGCAAAACGATTGCCCCGGTCACAAAACAAACAGTCAGAAGCACGCCAATACAATGAACGCCGACGTGACGGAAGCACGGAACGACGATAGGTAAACACGGGGAATAGGAGAAAGGCTGACCGAAAGAAGAAACCAAGCCCCGTGAAATCCCTGCGAGTAGGTATAGCATACCACGTTTGGGCGCCACTGTGGTCGGTTTGATTTCCTGCATACCCGACCCGGAGGAATAACACGGAGCCAACGGTTTCAACAACAAGAAACTACATTTAATTGGACATGGACAAGACGATTAACATATCTACCGGCGGCCCCTGAGTCCAGGCAGCGACTCCTATGCGCCGCCTCTGATGCGCCTTATCAAGGCGGCGCACGCGATGTGCGCGTGGCTGGCGTGACGTCACCGCCACGCGGGAAAAGTTCGGCACCTTTGCCTCGCAGTCAGGCAACTGGGCTGTGGAGCCGCCAGGGTGCCCACACAGTGTTATGGATTCAACTTTTTTACAGTTGGATATGGATAGAATATCGGATTGGTGCAGGATTTGGGAATTAGGCTTGAATGTGGATAAGTTTTTGAAATTCATTATCGGGAGGAAACGTCACTCTGTCCCATCGTGCTATCTTATTGATCATCATAAATTAAGTAATAACACTCATGTTAACTATTTGGGGATTACCTTGTCAATCACACTTTTTTTAATGTTCATGTCACTGATCGGCCAAAAATGCCCGCCGAACTTTAATTCTCCTTATTCGAAATTTACACGGTGCTCCACAGAAACTAAGGGAGACAGCCTAGCGCTGTTTTGTCAGACCAACACTGGAGTACGTATCTGTCTGTGGGTTCCGCATCAAAAGTACCTTGCAAATAAGCTAGAGAAACTTCAAAACCGTGGGGCGAGATTTCTACCAGCGAAGTAGAGTAGAAACAATAGCGTCACATAAATTATACTGTACTTGTTTGGGAAAGTTAAGACGCAAAGATTCTCGATTGAGGTTCTTGCTCGTAATTTTTAATGATTTGACAGGTGTTGATAAAAGCAAATACATAAAATTACCTAGCAATATTTCAAATTACGTGGATCATTCCAGAAAGATAAGGAAAATTTTTTGTTGAACTAATTATAAGAAGTTTTAACTTTTTCTACAGACAATCGCTCAGTGGAAAGTGTTACCTGAGTTTTTTTATTAATGACGACGTGGGACCATTTACCTGAGGAAATGGTTGTGTTTTTTAATGTTGTTATTTATTTTTAACGTTTGTTTTCTCGTTCTTGACAGCCGATGCTGTATATTCAAGTGTTCTGTTTTTCTAGTTCTTTACTCAGCGTAGTATTTCATGGCATTAATACGCTCAATGACGAAGTTTCGGCGCTGCAGGTTTTCTTTGTAAATTAGTTTATAAAACGGATCTGAAATCATATATTGAAATGGTCGTAATACTGCAGAGCTAGCAAATCTAAAGCAAAGCCGATGTAAAGCGGGAGACAAATGTGAAGACAAGCTGCAAGATACACTTCGAAGAGCGAGCAAATTGCGAGACTGAAAATGAGCATATTGTGTAATCAGCAAATACATTGGGTGACTACAGTGGATCCTAAGCGGCAAAAAGTGCCGGAAAAATCGACGCCCGCTCATTGATATCTCAAACTTTGTCCGAATCTACATTGAGATGGGGAAGTTTTTGCTGATGAAATATTAGTGCATATCTATTTCTGTGAAAAAAGTAGACCAACAGCCTTGCCAGGGTTAACGACGGGCGTTTCTGCAGACGACCGTGTAAGCGAAGCTTGTAACGTATGGAGGCTTCTCCGATAGACACACCAATCAGACGACAGAGTGCGCCATCTGCTCACTGCGCTTATCGGGAGATAGCGCCACACGCGACAAGCATCGGTAACTCGGTCGTCTACGAAACCATCCTTTGTTAACCTTGGCAGTATTGTCGGCTTAATTTTTCACAGAAACGAAGCTATACCTTAAATGTCATCAGCTAAAATGCACCATCTCATCCACACTCGGTGATTGCCTAAGCCTTCTAGGTGCAGGTCTTATTTCTTCGGCTTTCTATACAGCGTAAGATATGCTGCAGACACTATAGCATATCTGGTTACATAAAAAGTGTCCCCAGTCTTAAATTGAGACGGGATGGGTGCCGCCTGCACGTAGGTCTTAAACATTGACCGAAGTTATAAACTAGGGACGCATGTACCTTGCTAAAAGGTTAAGCTGTAGTTTCGTTTAGGTATGAGCTATGCCATTCTTTAAATTAAACACTCATGACAAAAAGAAATTAAAAAAACTCAGCACAATATTTTTTGTGCTGTATTTTAGTCTCAAACGTTTCTTATTTTCTTATCACTGACACGAGCTCTGCACGAAAAGGCAGTCATTTTTATATTTTAATGGCATTCTCTGACGCTGACGGTCTCTATGCTTGAGTGGTGTATTTGTTGCGCTATCTCAAAAAGGTGCAGCCAACACTCGTTTGAAAGCCGACGACGGTGGCGGTCCGCGTATAGGTGCGCGTCAACGAAAATCTCGAAGATGTGTGTGTATTTTTGTTTACAGCTACTAGGCTATACCTTCAAATTTCACGACACACAATTGACGAATAATACACTCTTTTGAGGAACATTTAACTCCTTTACTCTCTGGCACCCATCTTTTCGCTCGTTTGAAGCGAGCCTTCTATAGTTTTACTACACCTTATTATAGTTTGCAAGTAGTAAGAAATAGGCCTCCGCATCACGAGTTTGTTGACGGACTGATTTCGCGAGTCCGAGTAAAAAGTAGGAAAAGACGCGGCATTGGCGGCATAAGCAGAATCTAAAAAAGAAATCAAAAACATAAAAGACAAAAAAAAATTAAACGGGCGGAAATCATTCGCGGTTAATATATATTTGCGGTTTGAAAAGGATCGACAAACGTAAAACTGAAAATGGTTTCATCAGTGAACTTGTGTTAAAAACAAAAGAAAGAACGAACGTCTGCCAACGCCATACATGATGTTGCGAGGAGAGTGGGGCTGTGAGGACGTACCGTGTTAACAGCTTCAATATTTCACCACAACGGCGAAGAGAAAGGGAAAAGTGACGCATGCTGATGCCAGCGCTCCAGACCAATTCGAGCGCCGCACAGCAGGCCGCAGCCAGAGACGAGCAGGCGCCGAGCCGCTTCCAAATGCGGCCCCGTTCAGTTGCTGCCCCGGCGATGAATGTGGTTCTTTCCACTTGTGATATTGCCGCGCGTAGGGCCAAGCGAGCAACGCTCGGTCACGGACTTCTAGAAGATTCGTGTTTATTCCTGCTCGGGACGAAAGTTTTATCATTTCCTCCTGATTACTTGTTCTCTAAAGTGCCTGTTTATTCTCAACCTGAACACTCGACGCTCGAGGCTTCTAGGAGGAAAATTCGAGATGCTTAAGCACACTAGATAAGGAGCTGCGAGGGACCTTGTCGAGTCAGTCTCGCTCTCGCTTGCCCTTACGCCGCCAAATTGCCGCCCGCTTCTTCTGCTGCCTCGACGCTCGTTCTTTATTTTGTTTGGCACAGGTTCGCCGATTAAACCTTTATTTTCAGTTCACTGTTCATGCCCTTGTCGCCTTCATTCGTGACAATATGACTGACCGTATCCAAAAAGCAACGACGGACGAAGGCAGAGGCCACGCGTCGTCTCTTTTGCGATGGAAATGCCGTCATCCGATGGAAATGCTTTAGCATTTTCATCGAATCACATTGATCGTCGAACAACATTTTATTGTCAATAACATCGCTGAATTGCAGCATTTCGAAGGAAGGTTCCGTGTTTTATCTCACTTATGCCAAGGTAAACGCTACATAACTTGGAAGTAGCAAATTCTTTTGTTGTTAAAATTGTCGCTCTGCCACTTTTATAAAATAGGGCTTCTTGTTTGGCCGCCACATTTGTTGCCTACCTTTTGAAATTCAGGCTTCAGAGCCAGCCGAAATCCAGCAATCTGCCGTGTCTTCTCATCGCGATGTCTTTGCACGTCTCCGTCAGCGAAGGCGTCATTTAGGAACCCTCAAGAATCGCCGCAACATACGATATATTTTTCTTACGAGAAAATACCTTCAACGCTTTGTTTGTTGCCTCTAAATTCTCCGATTCACTTCGCATATTTTGTTTCTAGTACTCAGCAGTCTCAGGCTACCTTGATGAGTCAAAGTGTCTTCTCAGGATTTGCTTTTCGGTGGCACTAGAACAAACACTTCCTGAATCGTGAAGAAAAATGCGCACACTGTGTATTAGGAGTGTGCGACTCCTATGCGCCGTGGAACAGAGGAAGAGGAGAAAAGGACAGTGCGCGGTGACGTCAGAACGCCGAGCTGTGACTGGAGTGAGTAGGGAGGGGCAGCAAAAACTAGCGGCTTTTTTCTCAACTACATTCGTCAAATCCGTCCGAATGCGAAAGCCAAACATTGTACGGCGGCGCTCCGCATTCTAACACGTTCGACGAGCGCAGTGGAGACAAAAGCAGCCAGCTTTAGGCCTACCCCTAATCATTCCAATTAGAGCTCGGCGTTCTGACGTCACCGCGCCACTCTCGTCTCCTCCTCCTCCTCACTTCCTCGGCGCATAGGGGGCGCGTCGCTCCGCGTTGGCAGGTAGAGCCCTGCTATCCTGGGAAAAGTGGCGCCATTCTTTGAACAAGCCACCACGCACATTATTGGCCAGTCGTCACGTGATACCCTGCTTTCGGTTTTGGTCTTTCCGGTCGCCATTACTTTCCCAAGTTGTTGCTACGAGGTAGCTAACGGGTTGCAGTGCCCGTGGAAACGTCTGCCGGAGAGCCTTTCAGTGTTCCCTCTGGAACGGAAAATGAACCTCGGAGGAAGATCTTGCTTCACCGAATTGGTCAAAAAGATTTTAACCCGACGGGAGCCGCAATGTTATGCGATGCAGGTGCCCTGTGTAAAGCTCACCAGCATGCAAAAAGACAACAGTTTAGAGAAAGTTATGCACTCCATTCCACTGTAAGCGCGAGCCATGTAATAGCGAGCACGACACTGCCGACTTGGCATGCACAGGCGCCCGTGCCGTGGAAGAAGCAAGCTGCTAAGAACGATCGGCATCCTCTGCCTCGTGCTTTTGAGCATCAGTGGCCGTCTGCCCACTACGGGTGCGCGTGTGGTGCAGATTAAGGTCGGGTTCTCACGATGCAGCGTAGCGCTAATGTAGCGCTCCTCACGTGCCAAGTTATCTACTTATCGTCTGCCACGAGCAGCGTTTGACGGCAGAGATACAAAGCTGGTGAACGCTCCCGTCAGCACGCGCCTAGCGCGAGGTAAGCGCTACGCTTGTAGCGCCCGTCGCACATGCGTGAACAGGCCTTACGCCTTCTCGTCATGTGCGGCATGCGTCCGCGGTACCTCGCTTTGTTTCTGCACAAAGTTCATAAGATTGCAACGATCTTGCGGCTGCGGACGCGAGCATGGGGATGTATCTGTACCCCGATTCAACATATGTGCGAGCGAAGCCAGTGCGACAAACAAGTGCATGCTTTCTCTCCACACATTAAACTTAAGTAGTGAGTTATCTGAGATGGCGGAGAATAAATATTGCAATATGGCGGTTTGATGTGATGAATAAAATCCATTTGCGATTCATGTGAAGCCGAAGGGGCGGACAGGTACCCACGAAACACTGACCGATAATGCAACTCGGTAGGGACGATTAGGACGATTATTCAAAGCACTTTTGGTATCCACGGTTGGACGAACAGATCAAGAGCGGCTTCAGGGCGATCGGATGCGAATGCGGGCTCTAAAAGAGGTCATCGCCACTCTTATAGGACGAGGAAAGGCCACACGACCGGCATCGCGCCGACCGGGACGTCGAGAAGCCATGGGAACATCCAGTGAGCGCTTCCGTCGTCCACCGAAAGTTAAAGGTGGGGTAAGGAGGTTTTTGGGTGGAAAGGGAAGAGTATGCGGCGCTTTTCCCAGATACAGGGGTTTTATTGGCAGATAGCGGGCAGCGCCACCAACGAGAGCGTCACCTTCACATCACTTAGTGAAGCGCTGCGCCCTCAGACATCATCTAGTGTGTCCGCGGAGTCTCGACCGCGTCTGCGGCTTCCAGTGGCCGTGAATTCTCGACCTCGCTCCGGAGTAAAGCTTTGTCACCTTGCCATTCGAAAATGTATGCATGCCCAGAATTGCTCTCTATCCGTTCCCATATCAATCTGCCCGCAGGAGTTGTTCGATACTTGTGTTTAATTGTGCCTCCCGCACTTGTAAGTGGCGCAAACAAAAAGTTCCTTCGGTTTTTTTATATATATATTGCGCGGGAATATGTTTTTACGAAGCGCTCTTTTGTTAGGCAGTGCAAAAATCACTGAAGGACAATTATCACTAGTGCCGTAATTGGTCGCCTCTTTTATATCATTCGCTCGCTCACGAGCGTTTAAAAGAATTGAGAACATCATGGCTGTTTTGTTGTTTTTCATAAATGCGATGTGCGTCCAGAATTTCTCGGTCTTGGTTAAGATAAAAACTCGCCGAAGACACTTAAGACTGGTTACGTGTGGGCATTCGGAAGCATTCTTACACGCAGTGCATTCTTACAAGCAGCGCCACGTCTTCTTTTCGCACACGGCGCTCCGCCGATGACATCACGCTCCCCAACTGCGCAGTCGCAGTTGGGGAGCATAATGCTCCGTAATATGGTGGAAAGTTGGTCGAGTTGATGGTACATAATTGCCATAAAAGTAAAACAGCGCTAAAAAGAAAAAAAAACGGAGGACAAAAAGACGAAGTAAACAAACAGTGCGCTTTTTTTTTTGTTTTTTTTTCTGTGTACAAACTGAGTGAAGAAACAGCCCTCTCTTTGTACACTTCGTCTTGTATTCCGTATTTTCTGGCACTGTTTTACTTTTTCCTTAATCAGGCTTCCGTAACAAAGCATCTGCGTTTCTGTGCTTTTTTGGGGTTTTATTTCTGAGGCGCGTGCTTGTTGACGTAGTTTTATGACCATGTTTCGGGGTCAACGCTGACGACGTTTCGCGTAACGGGGCAAGCAAGGCTTTCGCCTTAAGAATGTTTACGCCGACTGCTTCCCCAAGCATTTTGTATATGCTGGGCGGAGGGAAGCCATCATTGATTAGAAATTGAGGTACGTATAGTACACAGGATAGATAATAAAAAGCAATTCAATTTAAAAAAAAACGAAAACTATTTATATCGATCCCGTGTTTTACATCAAATGTTTCAGACGAAAAATCTCCCGATATATTTCATTTACCGTTTTTTTTTATTATTAGATGTTTTCTATGTGCTCTTTTTTTAGTCAAAAACGCATCAAGCCATAAATGCTCATGTACACCTGAGCACGAACAACAACAGTGCTATTTTGAACAAATCGGAGCTTTGAGCTTGATTTCTACCTTCCATTTTGTTAGTCAGCTACGGATGATCCTGTAGAAAAGAAATCTGAACGCAGTACGTGGAAAGAAATAAGAATTAGAGAAATATTGCCTTATTGCAATAAATATTTTTAGCTAGTTACACCAGACTGTCTTTGTTTTAGTATGGTGGAAACTACTTCACAGAAATAAGTTAAAGTCTACTTTTACTTATCCACTAATGTTTCTTAGCATTGTTATCAGTCACTAGACAAACTGATTAATTAATTTGCCACGTTGAAAAATACATCTAGTGCTAAAAAAACATATTTCTTTCGTCAGCTATTTAAATCGAATAATAATATGTACTTGTTTGCTTGTTATCAAGTAAATATGCTCCATTTGAACCTGCTGCTGCACTCCTGTGCGAAATGCTTTAGCTATAGGAGCCGCAGGCACTGTGGCGCCGTGTTCCATGCCTCCAGTACTTCAAAGGCTGGTTCAGACATTTACGTTTGCAGGCCGGTTCACTCAACCATTGCAGCGCTAATTCAACATTCTACTTCGTTTCACCTTAAGTCCAGACACAACCGACGCAACGAGCTGATAGGAACAATCAGACAACTTCAAAATCGCACCATCACGGTGTTCGTCATGTTCCTGTATTTTTTGTACCATCGCTGAACCAAACATAACCAGAAAAAGTATAGCGTCTTGCACTTTTGACGTTGCCTGATTGATTCCATTACCTCGTAACATCCGCTGCGTCGGGACTTAGACGAAACGAAGTACAAGAACAGCACCAATACAGCGCTGACTTGAACGTAGCTTAACACCAATGCAGCGCTTTATTGGCGTCGTATTAGGATACGTGGAGTGTTAGAATACATGTCATTTCAATGCGGGACATCTCCCTGCTACCTTGTTGCCACAACATCTTCCAAATCACTGAATCACAGAACATGTAGCATAATTCCTTAGTACGGGACACGCTGCGGCAACCAGCTTAGCATGAATGTATCTCTTACACCGCTATGATGGTGCGGTTGGGTGCTAGTTAAGGGAAGTGTGCCACCATGTTCAAAAGCAGCAGATGTTCTGTTGGAAACGATGTCAGCACATGTTCCATTTTTACATTTGACTTCGCACTCCCCATTAGCTACAAAATACCCCCTCCCTCACCTCCCCCTCCCCCTCGAACATGTGATATTTTTACTGCAATATCAACCTAAGCTGAGACTGAAAGCTCTGCCTTTGGTGGAGCTTTCTGTTCTTGCTAGCACAAGTGCGAACGCGCTTGTACGACTTATTTGGCTGCTGCATTTGGATACCTTGCTAACATTTCCAGAATTTCTTGTCACATATATCTTCTGGATGAGCAAATCTGGTTTGCGTTTGAGGCGGACGACTGAGTAGTCATCTTCCAAACCATGCGAGCCCCTTCGAGGACCCCGATATACTTCTAAAAAAAGCCCATCGTGCTGCGCCACAAATACATGCGCTGGACTCAAAAAAACAAAAAGAAAAAAGAACACGCGCACATTTTTTTACGATAGAAGATGATAGCTGATACCGTGTCTAGAAGCAAAATCTATTTCATGTCATAAAGTAAACGACAAAGCATTCAATTGAAACAGATAGGCTCACTAAGTGACCGACACCATGGTTGTTGTAGCTGTTAGTTCCTTCTACTCGATCAAAAGTGCATTTCTTTTTCTTCTTCTCGCCAATATACTAGCGTGTATTACCTCGTATTAACATTTGGGGAGGCTGAACTTGCTAAACGGCTTGCTTTAAAAGAAATTAGCGCACGCGAAAAAGAAAAAAGCTCTTCCCCGCAAATTGGATAAGGATGGCTTGTGGACAACATACAATATTTCGGATCTGTTTTGGTTTTCACGCGATCTCGAACCCAGAGGCGTAGAGCATTGTGCGCATGCGCACTACAGAATTAAAAAAAGTCTATTTTCAATGACTGCTGGTCATCTGTCGAAATTGTTTAAAATGTCCGAGGTCCCTCCCTCCCCCCCCCCGCCCTCTCTCCCGACCCCCTGCCCCCACCCCTCCAAAAAAATCACTAGATACGCGACTGCCAATGGGCTCCTCAAACAAACTGTTAGGCTAAGAACGGCGTCTGGCGTGGTGGAATGTTAAAGCCCCAAACGGAGGAAAAAAATTGAGACGGCATCCCGAAAAGATTCACTCTGATGATCGCTTTACTTTCTGTATCGGATGGTATCCAAGATGCGGGTGTTGGCGGTCAGAATATGTACAAAAATCATGAGCCATTCCACCCTGTGAAGGTGGATGACCAGCGAAGCTGTTTAGCACATAACACAGACCCGCCCCGAGTAGCCTCAGGAGAGTAGACACGCGCACGTGACCGCCATCCGGGAGAGAGGAAGGAAAGAAAACTAGTCACGGAAGCGCTTGAAACGAAGACAAAGAGATGGCTGTGCGTGCGTAGACATGGCCGATGCCGGTCCCACAGCGCTAAATCTTTGAGAAACCTTGAATATCTACCTCAGAGTCTACTGGTCTTGAAAATGGTTCCTATTGATAACTAATCTACTAAATATACCTATTGCTAAATTGCCCAAGCATCAAGGATAATGGAGTGAATGGTGTTCCACTCGCCGCACGTGCCGGCGTCTCCAGCAGTCACTGTTCTAAAGCAAAGCCTAAAATGGCATCTTGCACGCGCGTTGATCAACGCTTTATTTTGGTTATTTACTACGAATGTTTTATACGGAGAAGGAATGCGGCTATGGCTTCGGCGTCTGAGGCTTTAAAGGGGCGATGCAACAATTTTTGTACTTTGCGCAAATACCGCTTAGAACGGATCCCTGACGTTAATGACCTATGAAACACGCGTTCGTTTTTCACCCCACGCAATAGAAGTCCAAGAAAAAAATTGAAGAAAAACGAGCAGCGTTCACCCCCTCAACTCGCAGCCAGAACAAGCGGCCACGTGATCTGGAGCCGATTATATGCCGCCAATGTTAATCATAGCCACGCGCTGGGGTTGGCAAAGCACAGGACACGCGCTGAGTTCCAGACATTGTTATGGCTCGGCTATTGTCGTCGTTGCAGCGATTGGACACGGGCCACTACCCGAATGCTTCTCGAGCTAGTAATTATCACGAGCCCAAATCGAGCGACCACGCTATGCTCGGGTCCAATTTATGAACCACATTCAAATATCGTCATATGGGTGTACTGCGGTCCCCACGTTACGTCATCAAATTTTGCAAAGGAGAGATTGAATGAAAATGATCGCTTTTGTCCTTGAAATTACACCGCAACAAAGGCGTTTCTTGGCCAGTGGCGTTGCGTGCGAGTATCCTTGAGTCCCACTAGTGCCAGTAAGCTCGTGTAAAGTGAAAAACATTCCAATTCAATATCGTTGCACCGCTCCTTTAAGTGTTCTAAAGCAAAAGGGCCTAAAGGCTGGTGCATACAGCCCCATCTTTTACGTTAAGTTACGTTACGGAATATTACGTTGAAGTGACCGGGACCTCTGTGCTTCATATTAAGCGAGGCTACCAGTCCAAGGAGAAAGCATGACACGAGACATTCGAGACACGAATGTTTCGGTGACTTATTCGTAACGTAACTTAACGTAAGAATATGGGACAGTGTGAACCAGCCTTAAAACAAATGCCATCTTGCACGCGCGTTTGTCAACGCCTTATTTTGGTTATTTACTTCGAATCTTTTATACGGGAAGGCGTGCGCGTGCGGCGCGTGCGGCGGTGCGAACTTTGAGTTTAGTCGCTGCCCACAAAAAATCCACAGAACCTTAGCCTTAAACAGCTTAGCAGTAAAAGTGTGATTATTTTTAGCCCAATAGCAGCTGTGGCTCTGCAGAAGAGAGATGCACATGCATGAGAGGTGCACATGCGGAGTGCGGTCTCATGTAATGGTCGATTGAATGTATACCCACGTTGGAAAAACAGCGCTTGAAGACTTGAAGCAGGAGCACGCGGCACTCATGTTCTATTCGCTTGACTGGCGTGATGTTGGGGCTGTCATCCTCGGCGCTCAGCGCGTTGCGTGCTGCGGTTCGCGTAGTGGTCTGCTTTCGTGAAGTGATAAAGTTCGATATAAATACAATTTTGGGGCGTTTTAGACATATTTATGTAGCGGGGATGTTGTAACAAGCACACAGAGGCTCTTCTGCATAGCCCTCGTTAGTTATAGAGGGAAATTGACGCTCATTCGCGTTTCTACGGTACAGTTCCTGTTTGTGAACGAAAACAGTACATTGGATATAATGCCTAAAGACGGCACATGTTCTGTTCGGCCTATCTCCGTAGATTGATAGCACACTTCCTGTTTATGAACCAAAACAGCACGGTCTATATCAGAAAGGCTAGCACTGATTCCAGATTTGACTAATAGACCATTTGCTGTCTTACCCAAGCATCAAGGAGAATGCAGGGATTGGTGTTCCACGCGCCACACGCGCACGCCTTTCCCTGTATAAAAGATTCGAAGTAAATAACCAAACGAAAGCATTGACGAACGCGCGTGCAAGATGCCATTTGTTTTTGGTTTTTGCTTTGGAAAAGTTACTACTGCTGAGGCCAGCACGTGCGGCGCGTGGAACACCAATCCCTGCATTCTCCTTGATGCTTGGGTAAGACTGCAATAGGTCTATTGCAGCGGTAGTGTATGCGTGAGCAGGCTTCGAGTGTTGTCGATTACGGGACAGCTCATTACATTCCTCTGCGACGCGTTTCGCGGGATTCGGTTACCATAGAAACCACCTCGTCGAAGGACGTCACAAACGGCCTCCATACAAGTGACAAGAAAGGCCGTGCCGGAAGCAACCTTTAATGCCTCTTCACACACACACCCTTGTGCTACCTCATATTTATAAGTCAGCGCTGGAAATAGCAGTGGACTTACTCATGCAGCGCTGACTTCGTGCCACATTGGTGGTACCTACAGCGATGATAGCACGCTGAATCAATTACGAGTTTTGTTGAAGTCAGCGTTGTATAATATCTGTTTCTGTCGTTGATTTAACGCTGCAATGTATGCTTGAACTGGCCTTTAGTATGAGATTTTAGAACTATTCCTGAGGTAAAATAATTGTGCAATAAATGAATGTATAGATTTTATTTTTGGAATGGATGTCGTTGCTGCTGATTCGGGGAAGAGGTCGTTGGAAAAAAAGAAAAAAAACATCAGGGAATAGAGGTAGCATTCCTATTTGAATATGTGACGGATATGCTGTGCGTGCAAGCATAAATCAGTACATTCGGATAACATATCTTAAATATACACGATGAAGATGTTCTATACTTTCTGTTACGATTTTCTACAAACTAGAAAAGGTTTAATCTATAAAGTTTTTGGTTGTGTGGTTTTATGAAAACGTATTCTGGACAACTCATATATCCAAGTTATGTTTAGTCCTCTGCAGATCAATCGGCATTATGCAAAAAGTAAGACATTTATTACCAATATAGCTAAAGCGTCAAATATACTATGCACTTATTCACTCTCATATACATTACTGCTCACTGGTTTGGGGAACAACGTCAAAAAGCAACATCGATAACATACTAGTGCTTCAAAAGAAGGCTGTTCGCTCCATCGAGTTCTTGGGCTATAATGAACATACCTCTATTTATTTTCAAAACCATGGTTTGCTCACTGTTGAGCAGTTAATCACCTTCAACCTTACAAAAATTATTTATGATTATTTCAAAAACAGCAGAGAAATTTTTTAGGTAAGTTTTCTTTAAAAGACATTCCCTACAACTTAAGACGTGTAATACATGTTAGAGAGAGGATAAACACGAACTATGGAGATCAAACTTTAACACAGCAAATTACACAACTTCTCAAAAGGTATCCACAAATTTTGGATATGTCAGAAAGAACAACATCTCTCAATAGTTTTTTTTTTAAATGAAGAGCTTATTTTTTAAAACGTGTAAAACCTTGTGTAGAAATGGATATATATATATTTTTTTTTTCAAGTAGTTTTGTTTTGCATAGCATTGTGTTCCTTTGCACTGGATTGTTCCTCTTCTTCGCAGTGCAATGTGTCTTTGTGTGTGTGTGTGTGTGTGTGTGAGCGGTTGTTTGTTTTGCACACTGCGTTGTGCTCTGTTTTTATTTTAGTTATGTATATAAATATATTTATTTATCTTATTTATTTATTTTTTTATTTTTTGCTGCGTTGCACTGAAACCTGTATGGGGCGTGGGACCCTCGTCAGGTGAAACTTCTCCCCCTTTGTCCCTGCCACCCCAAACAAAATGGCTAATAAATGAAATGAAATGAAATTATTTTTCTTCGCACCACCGCTACGGTTGATCGGTACGAGGCCTCTGTCACACTCGGCTCGATGACTTTCAAGCCCATTGCTTTAAAGGGATGCTGAACCGAAATCTGGATTCCACAAAATACGCGGTAAAAGCGTGCATCGGCATGTTACAAATACCTAAACATCACTCATACAGCGATATCTCAAACGGATGACCTAATTTTTCAAGAAAAGGAGGCCCATTTGACAGGTTTGTTGACGTCATGTTTCTACGAGAAGGAGAGGGAACGGCCTCGCGTCTTCTCCGCCTCGCCGCGTTGAGGGAGCGAAGTGAAAGGAGGAGGAAACTAGGTATCTTGACGTCACGCGCCTCGTCGGCCTTGTTCAATCTCGACCTCTTTTTCTCAAAATGCGGCCGTCCATTCGAGATATCGCCTTACGAGTAGTGTTGTAGGGATTGTAGCGTCCCGCCTACATCTCTTGCATTGTTTTTTGAAATCCAAATTTCGGTTCACCATCCCTTTAAAAGACGTCCGGACATTGATTTTCAATTTTGGTGGCAATGACTAGTGAGAACCGAAATTATACTTACCGTGGGATCTTTCGGAAAAATATCTAGTCCGGTGCCATCATCTCGGGTCCAGTGAATTTCGTATATAGATCCCTGGTGGTTATCTGCGTTGTGATAACCAATTTTGGGGTCGTGTTGAAATGCACTCATATGGCTTTCATCAACCCAGCGAGTGGTGGCGACAAACGCCCCATTGACATAAAACTACAATGGGAGTGGAGGTAGAGTACATAAATAAATTGTTGTACAAAGACATCTGGTAAGGGTGTGGAAATCTTGTACGTACTTTGGTGTCTCCTGCGCTTACAAGGGTTACCTCAAACCAGAGGTAGTGGCCGGCAGGTACTTGCTGGTTCGAAAACAATTGGTCAGGATACTTCCAGCTGTTTTCTCCAATATCTACGGATATAGTTTGTTCACCATGGCGCTGGGCCGCCTCGAACGCCTTCCTTCCAGCACCTACACTAATCGCAAAACTGTAGTAAAAAAAAATATAAAAATATATATATTAACGCGTAAAATGTTGGTCAAGCACTGGGGAAACAAAAATATTGTTTTCTTCATTGGAAAAGTTTTTCTTTTTTTAAAAGTAACGTTGTTGTTTTAATATTATTAATTTAAATGCGATATGAAAAAAAAATCAAACATGTTAAGCTATCCAATGGCGGACTACCGGGGAAACCCCAACCAAGCGCGTGGCTTTGAAGACCTGGAGCGCTATTTATAAGAAGAAAGCTCAATCATTATCGAGGCTTCGACGGCTGAATGAATGCAGATTTCAGCTCCGGATATGTAGGGGCGCGTTACGCGTCAAAAGGCAAAACCAAGCCTTGCTGAAACCAAACACTTTACTATATTCGGTTACAAGTCAAGAAGGTAGCGGCAAATGCCCCTCAAAGGGAATATTGCATTCCTCCGCCACCAATTGCGTCCCGTTGTTTCTGTGACGTCACGACCTGCCCGAACCAATCTTGTTCTAGCAAATGAATATTTTCAACATGGCTTCCGGGAAACTTTTCTACGACTGCAGAACCTTGCAGCAATGATTCTGTTTTTCATGCGGTTTTTCACTTACCCGATCATACGTCACTAAGTCGTAACCGCGTCCACTTTTATTCGCAGTAGGTTCTGCGCAACAGCGTGAGAATCTAGCGATAGCATTGCCATCGAAAAGTTCGATGCGGGAGTAAGGCCTAGCATCGTAGATACGTCGAACGCCGTCTGATTCTCCTCCTCAGGTTGCGCCTCAAAAATGTGACGGCATCGACTTTTCTTTGCAGTGGTTTCCGTGGAGCGACGTTAAAACGCAGCGGTCACCAAACTCTTCTTTATAAGTGTAGTGGGCTGCACGGGAGGGGCATAAGTGAACCGCGAACACAGTGTCTTCACCCGATTTCGACCGTATCTTTGTTAGCGTCAATAAATAGTCTGTCTACTTAAATTACGCCTTCGAAGCAGTATGTATTCATCTGTGAAACGTGGCGTACTTGTCAAGTTTCCGCGTCGCAATCAGCTGCACGGTAATCCATGACTGCGAAGTACCCGCGGGTGCACCTTCGTTCGCAATAATGAACTTTTACATACATGTGGCATACAAATGATAAAGCCAGCGATGCGTATGTTACAAACATTTAATTTATATGGTTTTGGACGTTAGGAAGCTGATTTCTTCTTTTAGAAAAATATCAGAGAATTTGAGGGAAGCATAAGTGGTTCTCTCAAATGCTTCCGAACCTTTCTGCTTGATCTCAGAGGCCCTGTCAGTCGTATGTTTATGCTTCGAAACCCGGGTTCGTGACGCGTGTACCCTCACTCGCGTCGCGTCGCGGCTTAAGGTATTACCGGTAAACACGCACCAACTTTTCCAATTTACTTTAGAAGGAAAATTTGTCCACAAGATTGGATCGCAGCATTGGTTTAATAATTTGTAAAAGATAAAAAGTATGTCAATAAAAATTGATTGCAAGGGCAGCTTCCCACTTCATGAATTGTGGCTTGCTTATATGCGAAATATTTGTTTAAATAAAAAAATTAAAACATACCGAATATTGAACTGTCCTGATCTTGGTCCGAGTGCAAGTGGCAGAATGATTTGTCTTCATAACAATAAAATCAACAATGTTTGAAACACCTCAGACCGCCTAATTACATTTCTGATGTATGTTTATATCTGCATTTTTCCAGGCCGTAGCTGCGAACGAGCTCTTCAGAGTCTGCCATAATCTTTCTGGTCTACCCTGGCAAAGACAGACTCGTGTAAAAAACATATTGGACTTCTTGGAGGCAACTTCGCAGTCCTCATTGTCAGAGCTTCCACGGAACCATCGAAAAAAGGGCCCCTGTCGTTTCATCGACACATGTTTCGTCAACTTTTCACGACTCTCGTTTCATCGACACTGATTGTTTCATCGATACTACCATACCCTGCTGTGAAGTTTCATCGACACACAAATTGCACGCTGTAGGAACATTTTGTTGTGCGTTTATCACTGAGACACATGTTAAACTATCCGACCCACCCAGTTCACGTCGCTTTGCGGCGACAGTCTAAAGCAGTTCATTACGAAAATGTGAACCCACCCAGCCCACCTGTTTATGCCGCTTTGCAGCAGCATGTAAGGGTGGTCCTGCCCCCGTGCATGTACCCGTACCCTGGCTCACCAACAAACCAGCGCATCCCTAACCAAACAAAAATGTTGTCCATGAAACATAGGAAGATATGTCGATGAGCGAATATCGATGAAACAATCTGTTGATAAAACGTCGCAGCGTTGATGAAATGAAATGTCGGGGAAATGTCATTTGACGAAATGAGTGGCACCGCTCGAAAAGCCTGTTTCCAAGCCGTGTTACTTAAACACTATCTCAGGCATCATATTTAGATACCCTAAATGCACTCTAAACAAAAACAAAAGAAAATAAATTTCACGTCCCACTGGTGTTAAAGTTCACGACCTGGAAGTAGATAATGAGCAGCTGGTTCGTCTCCATCAGGCAAATTGGAATTGGTTCTGGACTGGACAAGATGGACTCATTATAGGCGTTATTGTTGCAAATTATGACGAGTACAGCGGGCTTGGCCCTGAGAGCTAAGGGTTAACGTGGCGCTCCCCAAGCCGAGGGGTATGGCGAGTGCACACCGACAGTGGTAAGCGACCACCTACCTATCTGATCTCTTTGCTAGCCTTAGACCTCAGCCTTCAAATGGCTCTGCATGATTCGTCGTATGACCTAACTTCTTAGCAGCTCGTTAGACTGATCCTACAATTCCGCTCCAACAGTACATCCCCAGGCCTTCCAGGAGGCGACCCGCTTGATCCGGGTGCGAGAAAAGACCCCAAATCGTGACCTGCACTATATATTTGACCTCTGGGCCAGCTGATGGGGGCACTACAGCAGCACCAACGGAAAAGGGGATTACGCCTGCTACAGACTATAGCATCATAAAACCCAAAAATACCCCCATTCATTCTAAACCTGTTTCAAAAGCCACTCAAGCACTCAAAAACGACCTTTTAGTACTTCACAATTCTGTCCTCGGCAACATGTCTGGCTGCAATCTGTGCATTGTGATTGTTATCGGCTCCAAAAAGGTGTGATTCAATCCTCTACATTGCACTAGTCCGGGAGGCTCGAAACTGAGGTCTCTGTGGAAGACCGCTTCACTTCATCACAGCGTTCCTGCAAGATTAACGATATCAAGATTGAGTCGAACTGAACTAGGCTCAGTAACTGGCATTGGCATTCCGCAGATCTCCGTCCTCTCACCAACCCTTCATCAATGCTGTAGCCGACTTTTTCCCACGTCAAGCAATTGGTGCTATTCTTACGATATATTTCAAGTGAGTACAATGGCACCTCTGAAATTCAGGAAATCTATGCCACACCCCTTCAAACCGCACCTCGGCGCACAGGGCAGCCTGCTCTTCATCCACCACGAGGTGCTAGCCAACTCGCCGAAGTGCGACCCAAGAGTCATAGGCCGTCGACTTCAAGGGAACTTTTGACGTCCCTATTATGCTTCGAAACGGAGCACTAGCACTGGGAGTTTGCTCTCCACTGTGCTAACACAAGGTATTGTTATACCTAGGGTGGCCTCAGTCGTGTGAATGGCCGCAGACGTCCCGTTTGTGTTTCCAAGCAGATCATTAGCAGTTAGAGTTAGCTGCCCACAGTGCTGACGCACGTTATTGTTATTCTCAGAGTGGCCTCGGTCGTGTGAATGGCCACCGGCGTCCAGTTTATGCTTCGAAACAGATCATTTGCAGTTAGAGCTAGCTGCCCACAGTGCAGAGGCACGTGTTTGTTATTCTCAGAGTGGCCTCAGTTATGTGAATGGCCCCCGACGTCCAGTATATGCTTCGAAACAGATCATTGGCAGTTAGAGTTAGCTGCCCACAGTGCTGACGCACGTTATTGTTATTCTTAGAGTGGCCTCGGTCATGTGAATGGCCACCGACGTCCAGTTTATGCTTCGAGAGAGATGATTGGCAGTTAGAGTTAGCTGCCCTCAGTGCTGACGCACATTACTATTATTCTCTGAGTGGCCACCCACGTCCAGTATATGCTTCGAAACAGATCACTGGCAGTAAGAGTTAGCTGCCCACAGTGCGGACACATGGTATTGTTATTTTCAAAGGGGCCTCGGTCACGTGAATGACCACAGGCGTTGTTTTTAGACTTCGAAACAGAGCACTGGTACTGCGATTTCGCTCTCCGCTGTGCTAACACACGGTTTTGTTATCTCCAGAGGCCTCAGTCGTCTGAATGGCCAGACGTCCCATTTATGCTTTAAGGCAGATCAATGACAGTGATCTGTTGTGTCGTTTTTCTTTAAACAAAAAAGAGCTTATTTGCGATCAAAATTATATTTGTTGCGTAGCGAAGATGTTTAGACAGCGGGAAGGGCCAATATGGCATTTGATGTTTTTGCCGTAGAGGGGCTGCAAACTTTTCTTTTCTTGAAGTTGAAATCTATACTGGTGGTCCATCGCACAGTGCAATATAAAGACCAGCTTATACATTATCGCAACAAAAATAAACAGTTTGTCTGGTGGCTGCATATCGAAATGCTATACGGCAACGAGCAGAGAAGCATGACAACATGAGAAACGGGAGGTCAGTGGTGGACAAGAACAACAATCCGATTTTAAAGCAGATGAGTGGTCCTTAAAAGGACCGTTTTGTGTTCCGAAATGTTCCACGCTTTCTCTAGAATGGTGGCGTTAAAGGGCAACTGCGCTCCAGTATTGGTTTTGAAAAAACAATGCAGTCCTCTTCAGAATTGCCTAGGAACACCGCAGGTCAAATATTACGGCGCAGTTCTGTCTAAATGTTTCTTAAACGGTCCGGCAAACTTTGCAACTCGCCAAGCTGCCGAAGTTTCGGCCGACTCGAGCGGGCGAATTCAGGCGCAACCAGCAACGCAGTCAAGGCTACGGCATGGGCGGAGCCAACATTGACCTAAACGTCATTATTATGGCCACCTTTTGCTTGTTTTTACTTCTCCGGGCGAGCGTAGCGCATGACGTCAGCAACGTTGCTTCTCGGCGCTCAGCGGTGTCCACGTGATTGGTGTAACGCGCCTGCGCAGCGCTTCTTGGGAGCCGTCCGGCCGCCCGCCGTGGTCCCGCCGTTACCGCCGTCCTCCGCGTCATAACCGCCGTCATCGTCTCACCGTTTAAGATTATTGTCTCTCGGAGTTTCGTCCGCACTACGGACACCACGTGCGCAGACTTATGCCGCAGTTGTGCAGACGATGTCGAATGCCGTAGACACCAAAACGTGGCGAAGAGTGCGGTGCAGATGACACTCGCGCCTGCCACACGCCCGCCCGCCCGCCCCGATCCCGCCCGTCGTTGGGCCAAGTATCACGTGACATCTCGTATCACGTGATGACCATGTACTTGGCGGCCCGAGGCCAATGTTGCCGGACGGAGCCAAAGTTTCGGTTTCGATTTCGGCTTGTGTTTAAAATTATATTTAAAAATATATATCCCATTTTTCGAAAAGCAAACTTCGTAGAGTCTTTTACTAGGGCTTTTTAATTCGAAAACACTCATTATCCCGAAATCTTCGGAATTGAGTGGAGTTGCCCTTTAAGCTTCGTGAAGGGGCTTGACACCAGAGAGGTCACTCTCGGATGGGTGTCCTCTCCATCCAGCTGCATGACGATGGGCTGGATGTGTGCACTTGTGGCACCGCCTCGTCGGAACGTTGCTTCAATGTCAATAACGTGCCTGACAGCCAGGCACGAAGCCACGGGGGAGGCCCTTGAGGCCCGCCCTCCCCCTTCCCCCTTTCCGAAATCTTTCATTTTGCTGGGACCTCCTCTCCCCCTTCCCCCTCATACAGCTTTCTGTGATCGGCGGGCCCCTCCCGAACCAAAATCCTGGCTACGTGCCTGCCGACAGCATTATTCCAGTTGTTAGTGGTGACCTTGCCAACTTCTTCGTTGAGGAGTGTCCCCACGTCGACGATTCTGAACGTCGTGTTTCGGGCAGCAACGCCGTTCTTGATCTGGGCCCATATCAGTTCAATGGGGTTGAACTCGCAGTGATATGGTGGGAGCCTGACCACAGTACAGCCAGCCGTCTCGGCAGCAGTGTCCACACGATACTTTAGGTGCTGTAGCTTCACCAGGGCCACAATGTCGAGCAGCTGCTTCTTCAGCATCTTGGGGTCCCATAAACTTTTTTTGGCGTCAGCCACTGTCGGATGTCGTCCTTGCGGGAAATCGTCGTCGGCACTGCTTCCAACCACCGTGAGTGGTAAGAAGCGTTGTCCATGACGATAACGCTTCCTGTCGGCAGTTTGTCGAGGACACCGTCGAACCACTTCTCGAAGCGGGCGCCATCCATTTCCTCGTGGTAGTCGCCGGTCTTTTGTCCACGGAACACGTCCAGGCAGCCGTCGACGAAGTCTTCATCGCTGCCGATGTGGGTGACAATAAGACGCTGGCCCTTCCCCGATGCCTGCTTGAGGCCAGTCGAGAGACCACGCATGAAGGCGTCGTGAGACGAGGCCACGGTCGTGTCTACCCACACCCTTGAGACAGTGTGCCCTGCCGTCACCCATGTCTCGTCCAAGTAGAAGATCTTCCGACCATCTTGTCGGTGACGTGCGATTTGATGCAGGTACTACTGCTGCCAGGCGACGATGTCCTCTCGTTAAATCAGCCGCGAGTTTCGTTCCCTCTTGTCATGCTCGAATCCGATGTCGTGGAGAAGGCGACGCACAGTCCAAGCCTTTAACGAGGGAAGTTCAGTGTTCGTGCAGAATTCGGCCGTTATCTTCTTGAGCGTGGGGACCTCGTTCCGTCGAAAAAAACGGTAGACGCACGATCTCAGCGCGCACAACGTGAAGTCACCGTACCTGACTATCACGGCCACCATCGCGCGAGCTATCACCGCTTGTTGATGACGGCGTCCTCCACAGCGGATGAGACAGAGTCCTTTTTAGTGCACCAGCTATGACGAGTTCGCCGGTGTAGACGATCAATGAAGATGGCAGGGGGTACAGTGTGCTCCGTTCTCCACTGCAAGAACCGGACCTTGCAGGGCAAAAACTTGTCATTCCTTCGATTCCCTCGAGATCAAATCACGTAAGCAAACAACTTCAGCGTCGCGTTTCACACGCCGGGCTTATTCAAAATGTGTGTGTAAGACATATATACATGATCCGTGTTTGTAGAATGCTCAGCTGTACATGTTTGTTCAAAGCGTTATGTTTTGTGTGTAAACAGGGATTTGTGTTGAATGGAAAGCTGTTCATATTTGTTCAATGTGCAAAAAATATTGTTTCAAGAACAAAAAAAACTTGTCGAATGATATTTGTGAGTGGAATCTGAGTTCGCACCTATAATTATCATTGTAAAAACAGTAAAATAATGCAAACCAACTTTGTTCACGGTTAGCATGGTCTATCAGGAATAATGTTGACTATCCACGAAGTAATGAAAAATATTCCAAACTTTCTGAATATTTGTTCTGTGGCATTGGGCTGCTGCAAAGCACCACTTATTCGCAATTTGAAAATAGCGAGAAATGAATCACTCGATTAAATCGCCTCAAAATACACAGAACCCTACTCCTCAAATCAGAATTTTGCACCAGCCAGATATTCCCGAAACCAGCACTTTGAAAAATTCCCGACATCCCAAATACTTTGCAAATACTTTGCGGTGAAGTAAATCACAATAAATTGCTGCGCCTGCTACACGTGCTTCTCGTGTCGACATAGTCCCTTAATGTTAGTTGCTCCGTACTGCTTTGAAGTGCGATTACGAAGAACGACACTTATTAGAGCACCTTTCAAAACCGCTCGTACAAATTTCGATACCCGCTGATCGAGCTACATGCGTGTGGTTAATATAACAGAACGTAGACATAGAGCTCATCCTACATATATACGCCCTCTAAGTGAGCCACCGATGAAGTGTCCGGTGATTTTTAAATTCAAGAGACGACCCACGTCGCCGCTACCAAGGAGCGTGCACACATTGAACGAAGTTCGGCTGGTAATAAAATATCCGGCACCGACAGACGGCGCGCTAGTCACCTGCCGATCCTAAAGTGGTAAACTGCAACGCCATGACACATCTACCTATTCAAAGTGCGCAAAACCTGCCGTCCCTGAGGCCATGGAATTTACGGGGAATGTCCTGTATTTCCCCTTGTAATGTATATGCTGAAACCACCGGGTCGGTAGGTTGAGGAATCAGTTTTTGGGCATTTATTGAGAGTAAGTTCGCCATGTCACGACAGCAGGCGTCTATTTGTCTGAGCATCGCAACTATTGGTGTCAATCGAGAAACCGTTGGCCAATAAAATGGTAAGTAGCGACAAAAATCCAACCGCTGACATGTCCCTCGTTCACAAAAAGACCCAATGATAACTCAGCCTTCTTTCGTTATAGACAGCGCTGGAAATCTTTGAAAGAATGCACTCGCCTGTTTTTTTTGTTGCTTTTTTTGTTTGTACGGGCATTGATCGCTAACAAAAGCGATGTACACACGTTGTATGTACGCTAAGGTAAGTTGGTGTGAATCCTTTGGCGCACGTTGTACCTGGTTGTTGCAGGCGACTGATTAGTGTTTTATGTCCATAATTTGAGAACGCCTTCTTAAGTTTGTATCGCTCGGGATCAATCGGTTACCAGCTAACCGATTTCGTTTGGGGTTTCTTTGTCGATTCTCCGTCAATTCGAATATTGATGCAGTCGTCGGACACACCTGCTACCGCAGTGGACCGCAGACAAGTGCGAAGGAAATCCCGCTTGAGGTGGCGCCTCGATCGCCGCTGCGAATTTAGAGCCGGGCTACCGAAACCGATTCATTTGTTTACCAAAGGGGTAGACGAGAGGATTCAAATGAATAAGCAGTTATTTCGGCAGTCCCCCCTCCCTTCCCAGGAGAACTATGCTCTGTAAGACGAAACAAATGCTCATGCACGGAATGGCGGGAAGCGTATAAATTGAGACTACGCTTAGAACTGTGGTAAATTTCACCCAAAGGGAACCGAACAAAAAGAAAATACCTGGAATGCATGCAGGAATTTATAGCATGAGATATGTGAAGAGGAAGGAGACACCTGGGATTTGAGCGTTTGTAGGGACAAGTCGGGAATAATGCTGTATAACGACGGAAAGGGGGAACCCCGAGAATACAAGACATCATAACATAGCATCTAGATCGACAAAAAAAAATCTGGATCTGTTAAATAAAGTATAAAGAAAATATCAAGAGGAATGTGAACAAATATATTTAGACAAAATAAAATGAATTGAGCCAGTATAAAACTGGAAGCACCGTGGAATTATAATATAGATATAACGTGTTCAGGAGTATGTGAAAAGGAGCGATTGTGCCATCGATGGGTTCCGTTTCCGTTGGTCAATATAACTCATGTTTCGATCTACCCTTGCCTCGGTTGCGTGTGTGAGTTCTGATTGAACACGCTTTTCTGTTATCTTGACATTTGTATCGTTCGGTTGTGTATCGTTCAGTAGTTCGCCCTATTCACCCTATTTTGAAATAGTAAAGCGGTTGCTTTATGGGCCAAACCACTTTTAAGGTCATGTCCTCATGGTCGTGTCCTCAAGGTCACCCAACGCCCGTGACTGAAGCTCAAGTTCGCGTTATGAAGGTCACATAACACCCGTGGCCAAAGCGTAAGAGCCGGTTGCGCAAACTCCGCCCGCGCGTGCGAAAGAGAGAGAGAGAGACAAAGAGAGAGAGAGAGAGAGGGCCAAGCACAGAGGGAGGAAGGAAAGGAAGAGCGAAGGAGCGCCGGTTGCGCTAAAGGTCCTCTATCCTGGGAAAAGTGGAGCCATTCTTTGAGCTAGCCGACCCGCACACTATTGGCCACTAGTCACGTGACCTCTGGCTTTATGTTTTGGACTTCCGGTTGCCATTACTTTCCCAAGCTGTTGCTACGCCGCAGCTGACTAGGTGCTGCGCCTGTAGAAAAGTCGACCGGAAAGCTTTCTCCCAGCTTGTCCTGTACAGATTGCCGCAGCAACAACAACTGCTGATTAATTTTTATTTTCGACTGCTGTGTATTTCCTGGCGGAGTGCAGGCAGTTACAGACTCTTACTTACATCCCAGCTTATTGTTTCACTGTTAGGCATTTAACAAGACTAAATAATAATATTTTTTTCTTTTTCACGCACACAATTTGCACTTCGCAGCAGGCAGTATCATAAAAATGCCAATCTTTCTGGTGTACTGATGAAAAACAGAAAGCTTCAAAGACAACTATATTGCCGCGATGACAGCAGTATCAGTTTCAAAGTGAAGAGAACAATTTAAAACTTTGACCTAAGCGCTTTCTCGCTGCAGATCAAATTAAGTGTCTCGAAAAAGTCCACTATGAAGGGGATTGCATGGAGTAAAGTCACCCTCAAAAAGGCTTTTAAGATTAATCTTTTTTTTATAGTTCCCATAGTTTCAATGTGGTACTGGGGAATCGGGGTAGCTTTTGCCTGTAGAACGCACACTTCATTGGCATCTCCAGGTCATAAAGTTCGTGTCATACATAATGCACAAGCTGATGGATTTTTTAGCTTACAAGGCGAGTCAAAACTTGCAGCATATAACACACTCGTGCATCCTTATCTTGAGTATGCATCTGAAGCCGAATACCTGGAGACACTTGTCATCAACGAGCTCGATTTTTAATTCCTTGCGGCCTGTACAATTCATTTAGTCTTCAAGTGTACCGTATCAGTCACAGCATTAGAAGGTGTAAGGGCTTTAGAAGCATTTTATCATATGTAAAAGAGACTGCACCTCTTAGTTAAAGCTACCTGCACATTTGTGAAGTTTTAAGAACGCATTTTGATGGTGTACGGAGTGTCTCCATGTCATTTATCTCTTTTCTTTTCATTCTGCGATCTATTTTTTTTATGTACTCCGCATGCGTTCAACTTGCCGTGCATACTCCTCCTGTGGCTTTTTGCTTGGCTGGCGGTTTTGTGAAATAAATAAGTTGTGAGTTTGATCATGTTCTCTATAACATCATGTCTGCTTGTGTATTTTCATGGAGATTTTTATCTCGCATTCGCTTGTTTCGCATTGTTCTCTGGATGTGATTAAAATTTGTTTCATCTTTTTTCATTTTTTACTGAAATAACCTGCAATTGCTTGACCCTATTCTTAGATTTGATGTAGACTCTAGAGGCCTTATATAGATCTACACGAATTAATATCTATATTGACTTGTTAAATAGAGAAGCCATCAGTTCTTCATTAAATTTGTATAAAAGTAAAATTCGTAAGCAGTTGATTAGGTGCTGAAACCGAGCGCTGGTTCCCAAGTCTGCACCAGGTTTCTAGCCCTAAAACGCTTGTCTAGGATTCTAAAAGCAGTGTGAATCTTAATTAAATATAGATCTTTTTTTTTTGCAGTCTGAACAAATAACGGAAAAGATAGACACTTTGATAAAATTACGGAGTACGAAAACTAAACGGAAACAGAGCTTTTATATCTAAAAATGGGTTCATCACATAAATAACGAAAATAGTATTTAATACGCTCGGAACAGTAGCAGCTCCGTGTAGCCCATACCGAAAGACCCGCGGTCTTGCAAATATTTAAAGCATGCATACAATACACGCACACAAACATACGTAGCGATTTTTCATTAATATTACTGTGGTCAACTTAAAAATGCTAGCTTAGCGTCAGCAACATCAACGCTTCCTTCATTAGAAAAAAACAATATCTTGATTTCTGGGCCGCTAATATTTTAACGCCAAGGACACATATGAAAAAGAGTAGTGAATCATTTGAAATCGTGGAGAATATATTTGCCATTTGGCGGTTTGATATGATACTTAAAAACGACTTGCAATTCCTGTGAAGCGGAAGGGGGTACAGACACTCACGAGGCACATACCGATAATGCAACTCGGTCGGGAAGATTGGGACGCTTATTAAAAGCACTTTCGGGATTCACAGTTGGACGAGAAGATCCAGAGCGGCTTCAGGACGGTTGGATGCGAATGCGGCCTCTAAATGAGGTCATTGCCACACTTATGTGAAGAGAAAGCCCACACAATCGGTACCCCGCCCGCTCCAGCTGACCGCAACGTCGAGCTGCTTGGGAATATCCAGAGGGCGCCTCCGTCGCTAAAAGGTGGAAAATGGCGAGCATGAAGGTTCAGGATCTCAAAAAGGAGCTCAAGGCACGTGGGCTTTCTACTGCCGGTAACAAAACCGAACTCATAGAACGTTTACAAGCCATCGGGGACGCTCCCAAGAATATCTTGTTGGATCTACAGTCTGGTGTTTCCTCCGAGGAACTCCTGGCAAGCACCGCAGCGGCCGAGGAGGATGAAGTGTTCTCTGGGCGACAGCTGATTCCTCCGACGGTGAGCCAGGACGATGCCGAAGAGTATGTTGACTGTGCTGATGAGACTCCAACCACGGGGACCACATTTGATCCCAAAGGGCTCCAGGATGGGCTGGAATCCCAGACAACTGAACAGTTTTCGCCCAGTGGAACGGTACTGGACACTGGACAGACCGCCGGGGTCCCGGAAATCAGGCGTCAGGACAGTGACGCAGGGAGCACTCAAGGCCCGTCTGAGGTGGGTGAAGGTTTTGTCCGATCCAAGAACTGTGGGGGGTTGGCCCTTGAAGACTATGTGACGACAAATATGGTGTCGAATGAGAGCTCCATAGAGAGGTGCAAGATCTGCAACTATATGGAAGCGTCATTGTCAACTCATCGGAAGAAGATCGAAGAACTTGAGATCCAGGTGACTAGCCTAACAGAGCGCCTACAGCAAACAGGGCTTGATAAAAACAAGATCGACCAATTGCTCCAGATGATGGGAAGTGCTGAGCGAGAACGGAGAGAAAATGCGGCAGAAAGGGAAGCGTTGAAGGAACTGCTCGCCCGATGCGAAGTGCCAGAGAAAGAATGGTCGGGGCTGCTTGTGGAGGCACCAGGCCAAAGAAACGCACTAGAGCACGAACGACCACCGTCTACAGGACGAGAAAATGCATCGTCTACGGAACAAGAAAATCGGCCGAGTGTGCCACATGAAGCTGCTGAGAACAACCATGACAAACAGGAATGCCTGGCCGCCACACTGGAAGACTGCTCAAGGGTAAGCGGCTTGGTGGGAGAGAGCAGGAAGTCGGAGGGCTGCAACAGAGCACAAGACCAGCGGCGGGGCGCACCGAGGACCGAAAAGAAAGAAAGTGGAAGTCCCTCGAGCACGGTGGACGACGATAAGCTAGCAGACAGTGTCGTCGATTCCGTCAAGCTACTAGCAGGTCCAGATGACAACAGGGATGAGGGTCCAGGGGAGAAGGACACCAGTACTCCCGCAAAAAGCAAGGCAAGTGCTAAGTCAGTGGTACGACCGCCATGGGGAGTGAAGAAAGAGGTCCTGACTGTAGGAGACAGCAACGTTGGGAGGTTTGCCCCGGCTTTCTCCGAACAGATGGGTGGCGGTCAGAACTTCGACGTCCTACTCAACCGAAAGGCGACGGTCGAAATAGCGCACAGGATGATCGCAGACTACGAAGCGACGGCACGGAGAATCCCCAGGATGTATATATTGCACGTTGGAATGCAGGACCTGTTACAAGGGCAGCAGCCAGACGACATAGTAGAATGCCTGGAGAAGAAGTGGTGCTTCAGACAGGTTGCCCTGACAGTCTGTTCTGTCCCAGAAGTCAAGAGCAGAGGAAAGGAGACCCAAGCAGCGGCTATGATGCTGAACTCTAGGCTTAGAAAAATGTGCAAGAAGATCCATGCCAAGTACGTGGACCTGAGCAGGAGTTTGGTAAATGACGGTTTTATGGAAAAGGACGGGCTCCGGTACAGCAACCAAGGCATCAACATGGTGACTGGCCGCTTGGTAGGACTCGCCAACCGTTTTTTAGGCAGGCAAGGAAAGGACAGACGAATGAAAGCACAACAGGACCGCGAGCAGGGTGGACTTGTAAATCCTGCCCAACAGCGGCCAAAACACGAACCCATGAACCAGACAGCTGGCATAGAATGTGGGCAGACCAAGACTGCACCACTGCTAGTGGGTCACGTGCCGTGCGAAGAGCTGTTGCAACAACGACTGTCGCAGGGAGCATACGTCCGACGCCAACAGGATGGAGAAAAGAAAGACCAATCCACGCAACAGGGGACCACCATGCAGGAGCGGCATGCCCAGAGTGGTTGGCAACCGTCGATGAGGGGAGGAACATCGGCGTACCCAGAGCGGGGTTGGGTCTACCTGGGGCTGATGCGGCATCCGACCGGAATCGGCCTGTCAATGGGAGACGCTGCCAGGAGGATCCCAGAAGACCCACATCTTCAATATCACCGCGAGGACATCACTGCAGAACTGACGCCAGTCCTCGATGGACGAACCCCCGTATACCCGCCACCGCTTGTCGGACACCCTATGCACATGGGCCCTCCAGCAAGGCCTCCTTTATGGCTCAGCGGCCTGGTAGCGGAGACGGTGCGACAGCAGCTGGGCATCGGAGTTCATGGACCCATGAATTAGTACAGCGGCAACGCGGCTCCAACAAAGGCGGACTGAAACGTGGAGCCGCGAGGAGGAAACGGAAGAAGCATCACAAGAGCATGACAGTGACAGTAGGGTTTCTCAACCTGCAAGGAGCACGACGAGGAGCAAAAGTGGGAGGAACTCTTTAACCAGCTGGAGTCTGAAGGAATGGCCATCTTTGGGGTGGCCAAAACGCACCTTGGAGACCTAGAGGAGCCCCCGGTGCAGCCCGGGTTGGCACTGGGCTGGGTGCAACCGCCGAGAGGGTCAACGAAGAGGTGGTGGTGTTGGGGTTCTATGGCGGGACACGACAGTGTGGCTCAGGACGCTCGACGAGTGAAGAGATCACATCTGGGTTGAAGGAGAGTTGCTGCAAACGCAAGTGTCTGTGTGCATTGTCTATCTCTCGGTGGGGAGTGCGCGCGACGAGGAGAACGAAGCTATTATGGCGTGTGTTATCAAAGATATGAAGGCACTGGAGAAAGGCAGGACTGTCTTAGTCATGGGGGACTTTAACGGCCATCTCCACGAACTTGACGGATCGGAAGATGCTAATGGGCGTCGGCTACTGAATCTAGCAGACGAGTTTCAACTTGAACAAGTTAACTTACGGGCATCATGCAAGGGTCAATACACGTGGTGTGCCAGAGGAAGTACAACCTGCATAGATTATGCATTGGTGTCTTCGCGCCTTGGTAACAGCCATAGTTGGTGTTTCCATCGACGAGGAAGGCGAGCACAGCGTCGGCAGCGACCAGAATCGCCTGCGGCTGGTCTTCAGTAAAAACACATGGACAAATGCGAAAACCCGTCCTCACTTCAAGACACGAACGCATTTGGCTCAGAAGGAGGTGGAAAGGGTTACGGAGAAATTTGAAAAAAGCGACATAAGGATACAAGCCTCCGGTTACAGACAGTACATCACAGAGCTCAAGTGTCTCATCAAGCAACATGCATCCAGGCAGCCCAGTGGACGGAGAGTGAGGAAGAGGTGGTGGGACACAGAGGTTAAAGAAGCTATACCGGCGAGACAGAAAGCCAATAGGGAACATCAAAAATCGCTACGAACTGAATCTGGGAGTGAGGTTGCTAGAAGATGGACCATATACCACGACTGCAAGTGCTATGCTAAACGACTAACCCAAGAGAAGATGAGAACAGCGGATCTGGAGACCGTCCGAGATATTAGATCTGGCGGAAGGGACGCAGCGAGAAAGTTCTGGAAGTAGCTTGGATCGCTGGAGGGAAAGGACCAAGATGTTACCATAATTGACGAGAGCACGGGGAATCCGCCAGAAGACCTTGGAAACCACCTCACCAAGTACCTGACGGAGACATATGCTCCTGAGGAGGTGTCCACACCACAAGAAGGCCGGCTTGCCCCGGAACAATCAGACTCCAACCAAGAGGGGGACATCAGCCGAGTGATGGTTGTGCGTGCACTGGCACGCTTGAAAGGGGCTACCTCCCAGGGATTGGACGGGGTTCCGGCGAGCGTTCTCAAGTCCTTGGGAAAAGATGCAGTGGAGCAGCTGACGGATATCTTTGGAGCAATCTTAAGGGGAGAGGAACCTGTGCCCCAAGACTGGCGGGTCGGCCGAGTGGTTCTGATCCCGAAGAGAGGGTGCGACAAACAGTTGCTCAAGGATTATCGGCCCCTGACCGTGACCTCTACGGTATACCGGACCTTCGTCCACATTATCAAGGAACATATGGCAGCATGGGCCGAAGAGAACGAACTGCTCACCGAACTTCAGGGCGGATTTCGGAGGGGTCGAAGGTTGGAAGACAACCTGTTCACCCTCACGCAGTGTATTGAAATTGCCCGAAAACAGGGAAGAAGACTGCTGTGCTGCTTTCTAGATGTGGCAAAAGCATATGACAGCGTGCCGCACGCGCAACACGTGTGACGTTTAGAGGAGCTTCTTCTGACGAGACTTCCTCTTCAGTGGCTAGCAGTCATACGGCGCCTATACTCACGCAATACAGAAATGACGCAACTGAAGGGGTTGACTCAGAGCAAGTCACAGTGACGAGGGGTCCCCGACAGGGATGCACACTCTCCCCGCTTCTTTATATTCTGTATGTGTCAGGGTTGGAGGAACGCCTGATCCAGTCGGAGGTGGGTTTTTCACTGACACACATGGAAGGAGGCGCAGAGGTGAAGTGGATGCTGCCGGGCCTCACCTATGCGGACGATATGGTATTGACGGCGGAGACGGTGGAGGACCTGCAGCGCCTAATATGTATATGTGAGACGAAGGCGGCTACGTTGGGCCTTCGGTTCAACGCCGAAAATTCGGCAGTCCTTCAATTAGCCGGATCCGATGAGGCTAAATTAAACAGTCTGGTGCTGAACGGCGAGCAAGCTCAGGTACAGGAGTTGTACAAATACCTGGGAGTTGTACTGACAAACAAGCCGGAGTACTTGTCTGATCATTATGCTCACCTCCGACAGGCAGCCGTGCGGGGTACGAATGTACTCCGGAAACGTAATCTTTGGAGTTGGAATCGCTTTCTGGTGACTCGCGAACTCTGGAAGGCGGTTGTGGTGCCTGGATTAGCCTTCGCCAACGCGGTTCTTTGTGTCCCTGGCACAGTGTGGGAAGTCATGGAACGTCGTCAACGAGAAGTCGGGAGGCAGGCTCTGGGCTGTCACGGAATGGTGGCCACCGGAAGCAGTCCAGAGAGATCTTGGGTGGTCGTCGTTTGAGGCCAGGGAGGCGACTAGTAAGATAACCTACGACAACCGTCTCCGTCTCATGAACCGCGGCCGGTGGGCCAAGAGTCTCTTCGTCTACACGTATCTCACAGGAGTGCAGACTGGTTGGAGGAAGCGGCTGTATCAGTTAGAGAAGAAATACGGCTTCTTTTCAACCCCTGTAACTATTACATCGGACAGGAAGTGGGAAATGGAGATACGAAACATGGTGAGAGAGGAGGAGGCAGCTCGGTGGGCAGAAACGGCAAAGTCCAAGTCGACGCTATATATGTACCATCGATATAAGCACGAAATTTCAGCAGAGACTAGACTATACGACAACAGCCTGGGCAGCCGGCTCCTCTTTGAGTCACGCGCAGGAGGGCTGTGAACGCAGGTGTATCGCCGTCGCTTCGACCAGACGGTGGAATCTGCAGCATGCCGCGTGTGTGGTCAGAGCGGATGAGACAATTGAACACCTTGTGCTGTCGTGCACCGGTCTGCAACCAGTTCAGCCGGCGGAGTGGGGACAGGCAACCCGGGAGCTCGCACTGGCAGAGGCACTTGGCTTTGGGTGAGCTTCCAGCTCAGTGGCAGACTCTGCGAGTGGGACTAAAGGCTCTGTTATACTCCGACGTAACGCGTTCGCGCGTGTGAGCGCGTCACAGCGACGTCACGTCGGCGAAAACCCGACGCTTTATACTCCGGCGTCGTGGCGTAACCGGCGCGACCAGCGGCGTTCGACGCTGCCTGACCGCCTCGACACCAAACTGGAGCATGCCGTATTCCGCGCCAGCCGCGCCAGCGACGCCGGACCAGGATGCATCACGCGCTGGCTCCCGGCAGCCCTCGCGCGGGAAGCGCGGCGAATACGAGCAATAGCAGACGACGGGAGCACCACTCCGTGTGGCGTCATGTTTGAAGAATCGAACTCGGTCGTCGAGAAGCTGATCGACGGAATTCGTTTTCACCCGCGTGTCTACGACACGAGGAAGCTTGAGTACCGTTACACGGACAGGAAAGGCAATGCCTGGGGGCCATTCGGGAGCTGTGCGGTCTCCCCACAGGTAAGCTATTTCGTTACTCGGGACATCACGTGTGTGCTAACTGCAGTGCTGTGTTCCGTTGCTACAGCAGACGCGATCATGTTTTGTAATTTGCTTTAAAGGGAAGCTTTATATGAAAACGCTGCACTCACCTTTCGCGGTTAACGTGGCGGTCGTGGCCGGATAAAAAGAGAGAGCGGATACGCAACGGAGTTTCTTGGCTAGGGATAATGCGTCGTGGTAGTTGAGGGCTTGGTGAGCGCGGACAGCGACTTTGCGCTATCCACTTGTGCTTATATAGATTGGAAACAAAATGCAATGTGCCCCAAAGAAAATGTGTAGAGTTGAAGGAAAGCGTGCGCGTAAGCGGCGGCTGGCGAACGATGAGTGGGCCCCACTTGGCCGTGCACCAACAGTGCAAGCGCGAGTTTTCGTCGTGCAAGATACGTCCACATCATCGCTCGAACTTGGCGCTCAAGAAGCGCGAGAATTCTCGTCTGATGTTTGAAACGAAAAGGCGCCAGAAATGGCGCGCTCTCGCAGGAAACGCGCCCTCGTAGTGAGATTCTGCGCATTCACCGCGCTGGCGGCCCACCGACGCGCGCCGCGGGAGCCGCCAAGGACGCCGAAGTATAAAGAGGGCGAATTTTCGATGCGCGCACGTCACTGACATGACCTAGCCGACTTCGGTCAGCGTTCGCTGACGCGCGCGTTACGTTGGAGTATAACAGAGCCTTAACGGCAACAACAACACCGACGCTACACCTATAACCAACGGAGGGTGGCGTGAGCCGGTGGAAGCCACAAAGCGAAGACTAGAGAACTGGTGGATGCTAGTTCACCAACGGGGATAATCGAATCCCCACTGGCTAGGTTCCAAACTCTACGGGACCGCCCGATTCAAAAGGGAACAGCCGCAAACCATCTTCGTCATCATCATCATCGAAAGATCGAGCTGGGGGAAGGAGTGTTTTTTGGAGGAGGGAAGAGAATGCGCCACTTGTCCCAGATGCAGGGGCTTTAGGTTATTCAAGCTCCATTCACCCTCTCGCTAACGCGCGAGAGAGAGAGAGACAGAAAAGAGGACGAGGGTTGAAGGGAGAGAGAGAAAAGAGGGGGAAAGAAAGAGAAAGAGAGAGGCAGGAGAGAGGAACGGAGGGAGGTAGAGATAGAGAGAAAGGAACCAACGACGCTCAAGGACGCGTTATCAAGGTCAGGTAACGCCCGTGGATGTAGTGATCCGTGAGCTCCGGTCGCATAAGCTCCATTCGCGTAGGCGCCGCTCACGTAAGCTGGTAAGCACCGCTAGCTGAAGCTGACGTGACATGACGTGCTTGACGTCAGTCACGTCAGGTGACCGTCGTCCGAAGAATGGTTCCGTCCTAAGCATGGTCAGTACGTGAGGCCAGATCAAAGCATATCAACCAAATTTATCTTAAAGCGGTAGCTCTAAGGCCCGTTCACACTCTTGCGCCCTCTTAAGACTGGATTCCTTAAAACCTCTTACAACGAGATGACACACTGACGCCATCTATTGGGTAGCAGTGTAAACTTACCACACCCGCATATTTTCTATTTCTTTCGCGCATTAGCCTTTCTTTCTTAGCTCGAAAATCTTTTGTCAACAATATAAACAAGCCTTTCTTATAGGTATTACGCACATTCGACCTCGGAAATCCCGCGAAACCTTAGCTCTAGTGAAATGCAGTTCCAGGGTCACCGCATACATGGCGCGAGAATGCCAGTGTGTTCCCTCGTCCTAAGAAATTTTAAGAAGTTTTAACAGATCTCGTCTCTCTCGGTCGTACTCGGTTGCAAGAGTGTGAACGGGCCTTTATAGGCCCAACCACTTTAAGGTCATGTCCTCATATTCATGTCTTTAAGGTTGCGTAGTCAAGGTAACGTAATGCCCATGGCTCAAGTGCAAGGTCGCGTAAGGGCCGGTTCCGTAGGCGCCGTTCGCGTAAGCGCAGGTCGCCTAAGCACGTACGCGTCGATAGCTGAGGCTGACGTGACCTGACGTCCTTGACGTCTTAATCGACGCAGACCTTGAGGTCGTCCTAAAGGTCGTCCCAAAGGCTGTATTTGAAGTCGTCCTGGAAGTCATCCTAGAGGTTGTCCTTGATGCCATGCTAGAGGTCGTTGACGTCTTTCTCTAGGACGTCATCCTCGACGTCGTCTGAAATGGCGTCCTTGAAGTTGTCATAGAGGACGTCCTAGAGCTTATCATTGAGGTCGTCCTAAACACCGTCCTTGACGTCGGCCTCGACGTCGTTCTTGAGGTCGCCCTAGTGGTCGCACCAGAGGTTGACCTAGACGCCGTTCTTGAAGTCGTCCTAGATGTCGTCTGCAACATCGTCCTTGCCGTCCTCCTATAAGGTGGCCCTCGTCGCCGCCCTTGACGTCTTCCTACACGCCGTTTTTGACGTCGTCTTCGATGTGTGCACGACATATTTCAAGTATTTCTCGACATATAATTTCCTTTTCGATTTTTTCGCAAACGACGTTCTTGTAAACTAGCACATTTCATTGCGGTTGGTCGAATGAACATGGATGTAATTTTTGTTTGGTTCAATTGATTTTGTGTTTAAGAAAATAATAGCTTCTTTTTAACACTTGTGTTTTGTTCCATTAATTGGGTTACACCAAAATCGATCTTTTTCATTCAATACAGTCGTTTATTTTCACTAGAATCGGCACGGAGACGTTATCATGCCTAAAACTTGCGCCCTGCGTCGTATGCACAATTTTTTTCTCGTAGTAGTTTTTGCGTGACGATGTGATAATTGTAAAATAGTGTTGTCTGTGCTCTGTGCCCCGCTTGGACAATCGCGTACGCCTCGGCCGTCAAAACCGGCGCAAGCTTCCTCTGCTCCAATGCCTTCTATACATTCGTCTAGTAGTTGCCCCTGTGGCGAGGGTTATTGCAAAATCATCATGGTACGTGCGCTTCTTTGGGGTGGCATGACAATGATGCGCTCACACCACTATTGATGTGATAGGCTGCGTGAAATGCTCCAGTGACGCCACTGCCGTGCTGACTCATCGGACTCAACTGATTTGCAGCTCGCTTTTATAAAAGAAGGACGCCTAATGATATGACACCTTCAAAGTGAGATTTATTTAACCGCGAAGCTGGCGCCCTTGCCAAGTGTGGTTGGTTTTTGTGATCAACCGGATGGTAAACCAGATAAGCAGCAAATGCCTCGTCCTACCCTTGTCACACATGAAGGTGTCCTGCCATCACCCTTACAACATGAGGTAAAAAATTTCCCTTCCCCTCGCCTGTTACGGGATAACACCTTTGCCGCCTCGCGACGTTATTGTCCCGCTCAAAAAGCAGCTAGCCTTGATCCCTCTGCTCGCGCGTGAAACCGACGCTGCCGATGTCGCCATATGGGCCATGTCGCGGAGCAGACTATCTACAATTTTTTGAGAGCGCATTATGTCCTAACCACATGAGGCGTTTTTCAGGCGCCTCAACCTTGTTGGTGTCTAAGCGACGAATCGCGTCCCTCGACGTCACATACAATACAGCGAGTCGTGCGAGGTGCCCGTGTCTGCCGAGGCCAGATCTGGACGTCGCGCCGAAAGTGGCTTTCCAATCTGCGACCAATCAGAGCCACGCGGGCGGAAGGGAGGGGGGGGGCGCTCTGGAACACTTGATTCTATCTTGTGCAGATGAATGTAGATCCGTTGAGCAAGGTGTACGACGGTCTCTGGGTTGACAGAATTATATTTAACTTCAACTTGAAAACGAACACTAATACACTGTAACAGGTGGTTGTCGCCGGTCGGCCGATGATTTAGCCCTAGTCGATCCGGCGACACAGCCCAGTGCCCGATAGACGCGGGCTGGCCACTGACCTCTATTGTAATAATTGTAGTACGCTGGATCGCGGATTGATGCTAGTGTTGCTGGGGTCGAGTGGCACTACCGTCAGTTATCGCTTGATACCAGCTATTCACTGAACTCTATGAGAAAAACGGGAAAAACTGCAAATTCTTACATTAATAGGTTGTTCGCGACGATGAAACTTTTCTCGCATTTTCGGGGAATGAATGTTAATACTCGGGGCGCACATATCAAAAGCGGTACAATACCAATCGTTTTCAAATAAAAGTTTTCTGGTTGAGGTTCATAGGTTGCGGCTTTTTTGGGCAGATACCGTGATGCGGTTCAATGAGACAAGGGTTGCCGAGGGTCAATGTGGAGTTGTTTGTGATCTCGAAGTCATCAGAGGTTTGGAGACGATAAGTTAGAAGGTCTTTATTGGGGGCATTCGCATCGTTTCAATCGCTTAAAATGGATAGTGCTTATTAGGAAGTGAACATTCGAGAGAAGTATCTTTGGTTGGGGAGCAACAATAATAATAAATAAAAAGTACACCAACCCAATCCTTGTTTAAAAGCGGAACCCTACGTTTCGAGACCTGCTCGGTCTCTTCTTCAGGAGTTGGCTGCGGCTATGGCCGTTGAGGAGCAGTATTCTGTTTTCTTCTTCTTCTACGGCAGTGTGCATCGTTTTGCATCGGTGAGGTGGTGAAGTCCGTTCACGTAGACGGTCGGCTGAGTGCCGTGAGATCTATTTATGCTTTCTGGCGTCGTTCGTTAGTGCCAGGATTCAATAAAAAGTCTATATCTGGGATCGGTCTCAACGGCCATGATGCTGGTGTTGGCAAATTCTATCCTGTGGTCCTTGACGTCGCAGTGCTCAGCTACGGCGCTTCGTTCATGGTCGAACTTTCGAACGTCGTTCTTATGCTGGCGGATTCTCTCCTGAAAGTTGTTTCCCCGATGTATGCGACCGCGCAGTTCGCGCAGGGAATTTTATAAATAACACCTTGTGCTTTCTCCTTAGGAGGGCGATCCTTTGAACGGAGCATGAGTCTTCCGAGTGACGTCATCACGCTATTCACAAGCGTCCCGGTTCCCCTGGCTGTCACCACGGCCAACTGAAACTGAAGCAAGCGACGCCTGCTATGTCGGTGGTGCTCCGGCACATTTAATTTTTTTTAAATCGGTGTTGAACGCTTTACGTATATCGATTTGATTTCCAAGCAGCTGATATAATGATAGCAGCACTTCATGAAATACTCGTGTTCGTGCACCGCGTACAAGCTTGAATATTCATACGTTTGTGTTTCTCCATGGACTTGCGAGTATTGCCTGGTGTCAAGCAATGGCCGCCGGTTGTGCCACCGACGGGCTCCCGATTCGCAATTTAGCTTACTACAATAAATATCGGTGGGCCTGGCACGTGTCCCCATCTGCTTGGTCGCCCTTCCTCTCGTCAGTATCTGCTGACGCGGAGAGACGAGGGAACGCGTCAAAAACACGTTTATGTGGTTGGGACTTTTAGAGAGGTGCATTCTCTATGTTCTAATCCTGTCCCCGCCTATACACGTTTGAAAGTACAGCCTCAGGGCGCCGGCATCTTGCTTGTTTCGGGAGTGCGTGGCCGCATCATAATCTGATTATGACGCCTTAGGTGTCACAATCTGATTTTAACGCGGCTCACCACACCCTAAGAAAGCAAGATTGAGCGCCCTGAGGCCGTACCTGAAAAAGTGTTAAGTATGCCTGTGGGAAATACTACTATAGTGCCAGAGCCTTTTACTTGTGCATAAGACACGCCCTTGACTCGTGTGTTTACCGCGCCGAAAGAAAGTGGTCCTTCGATTTCCACCTCCTGAAGTTCCAGAAGTGTCATGCTGTCGCCGGTCGTGATCCTGGCTGTGTCCCCTCAGCGGTGGTGGATGCGGCAGACGCCTGTTCTGCTGCAGGTCGCTCTCCAGTGTGGCAGTCCACGGAACCTTGGGCAGCCAGAAGTTGGGACACCGCTGCGACGGCGACACTCGTCTTCGCTCGAGCTTTTCGCCAACATTTCTAAGACCAACCACCGGGGTTGCGACATCCGACAGCAGGACAGTCCTGCTTCTGTAACGTCATTTGTTGCCATTTCGGGACCACTTTTGTGTGTGGGCGCGATAGGACGCTAAGTACACCAGTCCGAGACGCGCTATAGGAACCATAATATCATCGGCAAGGCAAGGCCTGCATCTGACGTCATCTTTAGTGAATCCCTGACGTGCCCCCAAATATGTTCAAGCTTGACGAGAGTCCCCCACCAAGCGGCCGACGCGTCCATCTTGGTGTCTCCGGGAGCGAACGCCTCGCTCATTGGGAGATGCTGCGAGACGCGCTGGCGCTGATAGTCACGTAAGGTATATAATTATAGTTGAGGTGAGGCCGGTAAAGGAATAAAGAAGGCTCGTGGTACACCTAAGCACTTCTTATGAGCTGTGAATGCGAAAGCAGCCATGTCGTTGTTCCGCTCCCTTAGTTTGTCTGCGTTGCACTTGCGAGGACGGACAGGTTGCGTCACAGCCTAGGTGGCGGGTGACGACGAGGGGGATGCTGGAGGCGGCGCCATGTTCGTCGGCGACGATTCGAGCAGAAGCCGCCGAGCGCGCGCCACCCTCTCCGTTTTACCGGCGGTGGGCCCGTAACGCCACGAGGTTGCCCCGCTTCGTTTTACCGGCGCCCTGGCGGCGTCGACAAGCAGCGCCATGGTGTAGCGGTCGTTGAAACTGGCGCGCAGTGGCCAATCGGAGCCTCGTTCCTTGACACTATGACGCGCGCCAGATAGTGGGACCGAAGCTGAAATCCATCAGATTTCAGCTTCTCTGCGCTCAATTGGGAGCGGAGAAACTAGGTGCCGTTTGGCTAGGCTTTTCGAGTGGCTTCAATGCTGGGAGCCATCAGAGTGCGGCTTCACATGGAGAAAAGAGTTTGGGTGCCGTTTGGCGTGGCTTCAAAGCTGTTGATGTCGGCTCGCTTCGTAAGACAGTAATGCTGTCGCATCAAAAAAATGGGCCAAAGTCACTGCTGCCTCCACGATGATTCTCGAACAACTGCGTGAGCATTTAGGGCAGCTGTTATATATAACGAAGCATAGTGAATGAAGCCTCTCGGCACTTTTCCGCGGGTAGGACGTTCATGAGACGCCTCTTCTCCCTGGTGCAAGCAGATCAGGTCAATTCGCGTGTGCATAAAGGACGTGCGCGTGATGCACGCCAAACGACAGAGCCATTTCGCTGTTGTGCATAGATGTGCATTCAGAGGCGATGATACTGTGCGCTTACGGCTCGATGACATCGTGAGACGAGTGCGCCTCAATAACGGCATGGCAGGCCAAACAGCGGAACGCGCTTGACACATTTGTTCCTTCAGAAAGGGGGAAACCGTTCCCTTAAAGCAGGCGAGCGAAGTTCCTTCGCCGTCTGCATCTCATTATGGCCGAACCAAATTGAGCTCAGCAAGGCTTGACAAGGATGCTATGTCTATTGTATGGGGGAGAGGAGCAGCAAAAAAAGTGTAAGACGAGCTTTTCGTAAACAGTATTTATTTCCGAAGCCAGCTTCCCCCGCAAGAAAAGAGACTTCCGTTTCGAAAGCAGTCACTAAATCTTCTCGTTGTCAGAATTGTGATGCTAAATGGAGACAACCGAAAGCCAGTTAACTTCGCGCACTTTGCGTCACACGTTTGCTATTCCTTGAGTCACAATTTCTTCGTAGCACCGCACGTGACGGAGGAGTGGTAAACCATTCTCCAAACCAGAAGCCGCTCTTAAAGAGAAAATTCGAAGCAGTCGACTTCGCTCATTGTTGCACGGTGTGGCACTTCGAAGCGTAAAAGAAGGCTAAATCGCTCGCCACTATATGGCAGGGTCAAGCAGAGTAGTTGCAAGCAACTAGGCTAGGTGGCGCTAAATACCGACCAATTCATGTGTAAGAAAAATATTTTTATTGGCTCACGCCACCATTGCGCTTCGGGCAACTTTGTTGCCTTCATCGTCACACATCTAGATACATTACACATACCACAAACATCAGCTGAATACATACAACGAGAGCATACACATACACGGCACAAACAAACATCAATACAACAGCACACTAACGAGATTACTACTTAGGAGCTCTGACTGATTCATTGAGCTTTACTTTTAATAGAAACCTACGATGAGTTGAGAGACTGTAAAGGCCCGTTGGTGACCGTCGGGGGAAAGGAGAGGAGGGGTAGAAAGCAAAGAAAGAAAGAGAAGGTGAGAGAGTCATCATGTCGTCATCGTATACATAGGTTGCACGTGATGTTATTCAAAGAGCGCTCCAGTGACCACCAGAGAAGAGGGAAGAAGGAGCTCCCCTCTTATCAGGATCCTCTTTTGTGCCTCCCGGATTTTCACAGACGTCGCTATTCTCCTCCCAAAAGATTATGGAAGATAAACCCGACACTCAATATTCTTACAAAAGCAGCTTCCTCTCCTCTTACATGGTGCTCAAAAGTATGCGATGTGACGTCTTTGCAACCAATTTATAGACATCAGGCGTGTCATGGGCAGTAGTCCCAAGCGGCACAATAATATTAGGCGAGTATCTACACAATATTGTTGGCAAATACTCCGAATATACGGTTCTTCCCATCCACACGATGTCCAGACAATATCGTTTGAAAAGCCGGGCCGTACCAGCACATTATCACTGGAGTACTGCCAGCGTCGGCTGAGCATCCGCCGGGCATCGCGTGTCAATCGAGTGCCGTCAGTGTCGTCCGAGTAGCCGCCAGATATCACCCGTGCATCCACAGAGTACTTAGAGAGTCGGCTGAGTATCCGCCGGGTATCGCGTATGTCAATCGAGTACTGGCAGTGTTGTCTGAGCACCCGCAGGATATCGCACGTAAATCTACAGAGTACTTGGAGCGTCGGCGATATAATCCGTTGCAACACAAAATGGTAGGGCGAGGGTAAGACGGGCTGGAAAGGAGGAAGCAGACGGAACGCTGGAGAAGAGAGGGGGACACCTCTTTCTTTCTTTTAGCCTTCCGTCTGCTTCCTCCTCCCCGGCCCTTCTTACCATCGCCCTACCTTCTTGAGTTGCAACGGACTATAGATACCACCCAATTTATATGTTACAAAAATATATTTATTTGCTCACGCCACCATTACGCTCCTGGCTTTTTTGGCACCTTTATTATACTCACATGCAGATACAATACGCATACCACAATCATCAACTGAACATATATATTGAGCGCATACACATACACGGCACATACAAACATTAGCCCAATAGCACACTAACCAACACCTCCTAGAAATAATATAATCGTTTATTTTCACTCCAAAGGAGTGTGGAGAGCAGGGAAAAAGCTGCAGTTGCAGCTTGACAGGCCCCTGCCCCCCAACACTTGACATCGGGTGCAGTATAAAATTCAAACTAAATAATCAACTCAAAGCATAGCAGAACATTTAAAGACTAACCAACGAAGAGGCGAATAACAATACAGAGATAAACGCACAAAATATATACCGGGTCAAGTAATAATAAAGTAATGATAACGCAAATATTATAACTGGTGAATCAGCATAAATAACACACTATACATGCAGCACGCCATACATACACGCATACATACATGCATACATACGTGCATACATACCTAGTCAAGTAAAACATAAGGTGATGAAATTGCAGACATCATGATGCACAAAAAAACCATACATACATACTATACAAGGTCACATAAAAATACTGCAGCGAGAAACCATACATACATATATAGAACAAGGTCACATAAAAAAATACTATAGCGAGAAACCATATAAGCATAAAGAAAAATTCGAAAACGTCGCATCAGTAAGATATGAAATGTGACTTCAGGGACTGTTTTGTTGATGTTTCGGGTGTAATGTTTTGTTTTGCGAGGTTGTTAAGGAGAACAGGCAAGGTATGAAGTATAGATTGATGTCCATACGAGGTTCTGACGGTTGGTATTTTCCATATTTCGGGCTGTCTGATATTATACGATGGTATGTGTTTAATTAGATTAAATAATTGTAGTAGTGGTGCGTTGTTTATTGTTACTGCATTTTTATAAAGAGAAACTAGTCTGAAATCATGCATTTTTAACACATTTATAATATTTAATTCATTAAAATACTTACGAGTTGATGTAAACCATGGAACGTTAGTTATAATACGTAGAGCCCTTTTTTGTGCGACGAGTAACTTTAGCATGTTCTGATTTGTAGTTGTTCCCCATATGACATGACAGTAAGTGAGAGTCGGCAGAAACAAAGAATTATATAGGAGTTTTTTTGTGTTTTGTGGCAAAATATGTCTATGTTTATTCATCAAGCCATTAAGTTTGTTTAATTTCATGCCAACGTGGTTTATGTGTTGGTCCCACGTGAGATGTTCTGAGAAGAAAACACCCAGAGCTTTAATTTCCTGAACGAATTCTATATTATTTCCGCCCAAGCAAAGATTTGTAGACACACGTGCTATTTTATTTCTAGGTCTAAACAATAAGGCCTTTGTTTTATTGGTGTTAATTTTTAAGCAGTTCAAATCAGTCCATAGTTTTTAAGGAAGAGAGAAAATTGTTAGCAGAAACTATAAGTTTGTCGGGGTCAGTGCCAGTAAAAAACAAGGTTATATCATCAGCATATGCTATTGACTGTACTTCGGTATTGATATTGAAAACGTCATTCATATAAATAATAAATAATAGGGGCCCCAAGATGCTGCCTTGTGGGACGCCCGATTTAATATCCTCAGTAGATGATAGGAATGAATTATGAGATACGCACTGCTTACGGTTTAGGAGATACGATTTAATTAGTGATAACATTGTTCCACGAACACCATACATGTCAAGCTTAGCAATTAAGATGTTATGATTCAAGTGGTCAAACGCCTTAGAAAGATCTATAAAAATGCCGAGTGAAACCAGTTTTTTTTTCAAAAGCTTCGATAATTATCTCTTTCTGCTTTATGAGCGCAATCTCAGTCGACATATTTTTCCGGAAACCAAACTGTGAATTTGACAACAACATATGCTTGTTAAAAAAGCTAATTAGGCGTGAATGAATGATTTTCTCAAGTCCCTTAGAAAATACAGGGAGAATAGAAATAGGCCTATAGTTGGAGAGATTATTTATATCGCCTCCTTTATGAATCACGGTTACTTTAGCGGTTTGCATTCGTAAAGGAAACGTACCTGTTTCTAACACTAGGTTAAATATGTGTGTGAGTATAGGGGCAAGTAAATCTAGTACGTATTTTATTGGCTTTATTTGTAAATCATCTATGTCACGAGATTTACTGTTTTTTAAGCTAAGAAAGGTATTGACAACCTCGTTTTCGCTTGTGGGAAAAGAGAATAAGGAGTCACTTACACGAGCATGAGTGGTTATGTAATTTCCTGTCAACACAGTATTGCTAGCGGGGACCAAATTCACAAAGTAGTTATTAAAAGCACTGGCTAAACTCTCCCCATCGTAGTCTGTTCCATTCAGAATTATTTTTTGGATGGTCGACTCAGCAACTGGGTGCAAAACGTTTCTGAGTCTCTTCCACAAAATATCTCCCTGTATAGTTTCGTTAAACTGTTTATGATAGTAGTTCTTTTTTGCATGTTTTAACTGTGAATTTAATTTATTTCTGTAACGTTTATAATTTTCCAATGATTTTATGTCCTTAGTTCTAATAAAAGTGCTAAATATCTTGTTTTTGATATTTATTTTTTGCAGTAATTCCGCGGTAATCCACGGCTTACGGGATTTTTTATTTTTCCTTAGTTTTTGGTACGGAAAATTTCGCTTATATATTTTGACAATGTTATCAATGAACTTGTTATATGCTGTGTCCACAGCTTCCTCGTTTGAAATGTAGTTCCAGTCAACGCAACGAATATCTTCACGGAACTTATCTAGCGTAAAAGTAGTGATTAGTTGAAAAGAGGGACATATTTCTGGTTTGTGTTGTTTCCTAACAATTTTGGTAGAAGACAAAAAAATTGGAAAGTGATCACTAATGTCAGCAAGTATTACACCAGCGGTTACATGCGCCACATCACGATTTGTGATAAAAAGATCTATTGTTGTGGAGGAAGAGCATGTAACACGTGTCGGTATACTAATGACGTTGTGAACAGAATATGCTTCTAACAAATTTATTAATTCTGCTCGTGAAGCTGAAGGGGTCAATACATCAATATTAAAATCACCACCTACATATAACATATATTTATTAACAGAGGCGAAATCAACCAAAGTTTCAAAAAAGGTTATAAATCTGGAAAAACAGGCATCCGGCGGACGATAAACAACACAAATAGACGTTTGACTCATTTTGTATTGTAAGTAACTCGTAATCCACAGTTAGTACTGTAAATTGCGGTATCAACACCGAATTTGTAGGAAACTGAACTTGTAAAGAAACTCCACCTCCTCTCTTATCTGTACGATTTAAAGCGAAATGTTGATAATGAGGGAGGGTGAAATAGGATGATTCTTCATTGTACCATGTTTCACTAAACATAATTACATCAAAACTAACACCAACATTATTAAACAGCAGTTCAAGATCTTCAGTTTTGTTTTTCACTGAGCGAACATTTAAGTGGAACAAATTTAGGTTATCTTTTTTGGTTAATTTATGCAAATCAGCAGGATCAACGTATGTGCTAGGCATTTTGGGTTTTCCATTTGTTGTTTTGTTTTTAGGCGTTTACAATCTTTGCCACATCATCGCTAGTTTGTATCTTGACAACAACCGTGTTCTCAGCCTTCTTTGCAAAGATTTGACCGTTCCTAACCCACACATATTTCCAGTTCGATTCCTTTTTCTTTGCGACGGTCTGTCCTAGTAGCCTCTTAAGTTCGGGGCACAAGTGCTCATTGATGTAGATAGGCACTGTTAACGGAAGTCCTACGTCATGGGCCGTCAGCCTAAGGCGACGTGCCTTTCCTAGAATCGAATCCCGTTTCCATCGGTGCGTGAATTGTACAACTATGTTTTTGTTTTCCGGATTATTGCTGACAGGCACACGATGGCAGGTTTCGATGTCGGTATCCAGGATCGACTCACCGATCCTATCACCAATCTTTGTTAATATGTCGTAAAGGTTTTCGTCTGGCTGCGTGGGGATTCCCTTGATCTCTATGTTAGCATTTCGGGAATATTGTTCACAGTGGAGTATCCGGGACGCTGTTGTGTTTAGCTCTTTGGCGAGCTCATCGCACTTGAGGTGCAACCTTTGATTTTCAGCTTTTAGTTCCTTATTCTCGGTGCGAATGGCTTTCAGTTCGCCCTTTATGTCCTCAAACTCCTTGTTCATAAACGTCATGCTGTTTTTAATTTCTCTTAGTTCTTTTCGAAAATCCCTTTCAAATATGTCCTTTAGTTGTTTTAATTCCGTTTTTAACTCGCGTTTGAGATCATCGCACATTGCAGCCACTTCCTTGTTCATGTTAAC